>CAJNDV010002202.1:77031-102372 GCA_905221635.1 Symbiodinium sp. CCMP2456
AGTCCAAAAACCAAGGAAAACAGAAGTGAAACCAGAAAAATCTTGCCTCCTTTCTTTCTTCCCGGCTTCCGGCTCTCTCCTTCTTTCTTTCGTCTGCCTTCAGCACAAAACCAGAAAAATAGACAAAAACAAACCAGAAAAATAGACAAAAAAAATACGGTACCCCCCAAAAAGGAACTACAATGGAGACTATAGGTATCTTCCCTAGCTGCCCCAGCCTTGTGCCTGACCGATATTCGCAAGCAGCAAAGAGTTGCGCTGTCGACCTAAACCTGGACACCCGGACCTCTGACCAAACGAAGAGGGAATTAGATGGAGCCATAGGAATAGGAAGCCATCACGTCTCCTGGCGCAGCAGGAACTCCTCGCAGACACGTTTCCGGAGCTTGTCGGCGTACTCCCGCTCCTTGAGCCGCCGGGCAGGCCCGAGAGGAAGTTGAAACGGCAAGAAGAGAATTCTTATATATATATATATATATATATATATTTGTTTGCACTGACTTAGTTGCTGTGCGTTTTGTGTATCCTGCTTAGTGGGAAGCTTACAAGCCTCCTCTTCTGCCAAGTTTCCTGCACGCGCTCCGCCTCGTCGACGGGCTCGCCCAGATGATCTCGTTGCTTTCGGTTGAGCGGATCCTCTGCACTTCTGCACACTTCGGGACTTCGGGCTCTGAGAGCTACAGATGTCAGCGACCTGTTGGTCTGACGAAACCAACTAGGCCCAACCCTCCAGGTAATTACCTACTTTTTAGGGCCCTAGGGCTCTAGTACCCTAGAAAAAGTAGGTACTTGGGGGGTTAGGGTAGGCCCGAGCGTCGAGTGTGTAAGCCCGCATCACGGCGCGGAAGAGGCAGCGACAGTCACCCCGCACTCGCCAGGAGATGGAAATCTTGCGACGGACGAGCTCCTGCAAAGTCCGCAATCCGCAGAAACCACTCCGTGCGCGAAGTATGTTGATAAACCCACCAACACTCGAAAAACATTGAAGTCTCAGAAAGAGCTCTCTCCTGGTCATTTGCCTGATCCTGCGCCGCAGGCGCGTCACTTTTCCCGGTGCCTTCGGCCACAGGCTGCAGCTGTGGCTTTTCGTCAGACGGCTCGGTTTTGGCACCGTTGGTCGCCAAAGGAGCCGCCTTCACCTCCTTCGCCGTGTGGGCGACACTGGCAGTGGTCGTCGCGCACCCGATAAACTCTGCAGTGGTGAGGGAGCGCCGCCCGGCCTTCTTGTCCTTCTGCACGGGCTGCAGCTGTGGCTTTTCATCAGACGGCTCGCTTTTGGCACCGTTGGTCGCCAAAGGAGCCTCCTTCGCCGTTTGGGCGACACTGGCAGTGGTCGTCTCTGCAGCGGTGAGGGAGCGCCGCCCGGGCGCGGCCTTCTTGTCCTTCTGCGCGCTCGGCAGCACCAGCCTGGCAAAGCCGAGGCCACATGTATTTCCCCATCTCCAAAGCAGGGGCCTTGCATCCCGGATCCTAAAGCAACATCCACGAGGCAACTATTCTGGACAGCCTCTTCTAGGTGTTAGTAGGCAACGTCGATGCGTCTCAACCGTGTTCTGGTCCACAACATGACCGGTTTGATTCTCGCTTCTTGTCTTGTCTCGCGCAGCAAGCACAAGGAGAGAGAATCAGATCGATTATGCGCTCAGCAATGGTGCGCTCCGGTGCCCAGCCTCCGCGTCGG
This sequence comes from Symbiodinium sp. CCMP2456, assembly GCA_905221635.1. Lineage (NCBI taxonomy): Eukaryota > Dinophyceae > Suessiales > Symbiodiniaceae > Symbiodinium > Symbiodinium sp. CCMP2456. Next base: position 78,713 of record CAJNDV010002202.1, read on the forward strand.
GGTGAGCTCTTGGGCTTGCTGCGCCTGCGAAGCATGCAAGGGCCTAGAAACAAAAGGATCCTCTGCGAGGTCCGCCTCCGCCTCGCGGCTCGGGAGCTCCGAACTGGACAGGCGCCTCACGCGCTTCGAGGGAGGCTCCTCCCGACTTTGCGTCGATGGCGGCGGTGTGGGGGCTGCCGGGGCCACCGGGGCCGCCGGGGCCGCCGGCACAGGCGGACGGAGCTCTTCCTTGCGCTCGGGCGAGCTCCAAGGCAAAGGCTGCGACTGCGAGAAGTCCAGCGACTGTTGGGATTGCTGGGAGTCTTCGGAAACAGGAGGCAAGCCGCCATCCATCAGCTCGATCAGTGGGAGAACACCATCCATCGGCAGCCAGCCATCGTCCGACCATCTTGAGATCATTTTTCTGGTTTTTTCAAGCTGCTCCGGGGAGCGCTTCGTCAGAAGCAGAACCCGGAGCCACTTGCTCAGGTGTGGCACCATCACTTTCGCCATCACTGCAGAGTTGCGCTCCGGCGGCGGGTTTTGGCGCATCCCACGCTTCAGGATGACATCCACCACGAACATTAAGGCACGGGCATCCAATTTGGTTTGTGTCGAGCCAGACATCATGTCGTCTATGAGTTGAGCTGAGCCAGGGACGCAGTCTGCCGCACACCTGCAGGGCACGGCCACGAAATTAGCTGACGTCTCCGCAAAAAGGCAGCCAAGCAGCGCGAGGGCAGCTGCATCGAAGAGTTGGCTCCGAAAAGCCACGTGCCCCTTGTCCACTTTATGGCGTTCAGGCGGGAAGTTCATGAGCTCCTGACAGCACAATGCAGCAGTACTGTACGAAGGACCAGTGCGGTGTCCCCCGCTAGCGCCTCCAACCGTTGCTGCAGGACTTTCAGGGGATGTCGATCTGCCATGGCCGAAGGGTATTCCCAAATGGCCAGCCATCGCACGGAGGCCCGCTCGCTGCACCCCAACTTTTTTGGTGTTTTCGGGCTTGGCCCCTCGGTGATGGAAGTGAGTTGTGCTACACCGAGGCTTTGAATGACGGAAGAGCTCAGGAGAGTCCCCAATCAGCAAGAGATGTCTCTGTCTGCTGTCTGTCTTATCCGTTTCCATTGTGTTTCCATGAGAACTGGTTCACACTGCCACAGCTGAGAGCCGCCACAAGGATGCGAAGCTCCCTCTACTTCACTCCTTCCGCGCGCTTCCACGCGCGCGCGTCAGGGCCCCGGAGGGCTGCGAAAGCGGAAAAACGTGGAGATGGAACACGAGCTAAAGGAGCCAACCTGCAAGTGCCAATCTGCCCAGAACGCCCCCCGAATCCCCCCCCGAATCCCCGAGAAGAGCTTCAAGCTCCTCTCCTCTGCCTTCTTGGCCTTTCGTCTCTCGGCTCTTGGTTGTTTCTCCCTCCCTATAGGTAACAGTCTGAGTCGATGTCTGAGTCGTGTGTTTTTCTCCTCTTCCCATCTCCATCTTCCACAGAGGGGGCGGAGTCGGCAAGGGGCCCCTTGCGACAGGCCTCGGCTTCCTTGGCCTTCTCCGCTGCCTCTCGCGCCTCCGCTGCAAGCACTGAGCCGGAGACTATCGCTCAGCTTCCTACGGCTTCTATCACCATGTTGGGGTGCCTGCCACTTCAGGAAGCAGTTCATTCGTGTGTTCGCGCTATAGAAGCCACAAGCCGTCCCTTTCTCGATAAACCAGCATAAGATAGCAGAAGGCTGCAGAAGGCATCATGCTGGCATTTCAGCTGCCTTGTCCTCTGCCTGCTCTGGTCCGAAGCAAGGCGACTCGGTCAGATGCTTCTCGGAAGCTTGGGAGGCTTGGACACAAGACCCCCTGACTCGGACCCAGCACGTCCTGCGACCCGGACTACCAGCTTTGAGAATCTATGGCCCGAACAGCTGATGCTACCATGCTCTACGATGAGAAATATCGCTGAGGACGCCACCGTCGACGAGCCACTTCCCTCGTGGAACTCTGGCCTGCGCTGCATTCTGCTCGTCAACAGCCGCTAGACAAGATCCGTCCTTTCCACTGAGGCTTGGACCCAGTGGCAACGCCCCGATCGGATCCTGGCAATGGCTTGAACATAATAACAATATTCATAATAATATCGATAATAAAAAAGTAGTAGTAACAATAATAATAGTAACAATAATAATACTAATACCAATATAAATACGATTAAGGGGACCGGGCTCTCTTCTGCCCGTGGAAACGGCCGCCTGAGGCCGTGGAGGAAGTGTAGTCGCTGGACGAGTAGCTGTCCGACTCCGAGTCCGACGACGCCGCCTTTCTTCTCATGGCTTAACGGCACGCCCTCGCCCGCACAAGAATGCATGGATCACATGACTCACAAAAGCAACATATCTCGGCCCCCGACAGCTGAGATTGCGCCCGGGGGTCCCAGATCCTAGCAGCCGCATTGTCTAATTTAATCAGTGTTCTAGGCCTGTTGACCAGCTAACCGTGCACACCTAATTGAGTGACTGCCCGAACCAGCGAGAGTCGATCTGTCACAATGATTCCTAATTACTGCATGGTGAACAAAGGCTCCGTCACGTTGCATGTTCCTGTTGCAACCCCACAAGGCCTTGCCTGGATAACATCCCGAAGATCTTCTGCCAATTCGTCCTTGGTCCGCTGAACCGAGCTTCCGCCGAAGCTTGCATGGCAAAAGATCTACACGGACGTTTAGCCCAGAGCTGCCCTCTCTGGGCAACCGGGCATGAGGCTTCTTGACACGGCTCTTCCTTCGCCTGGATTTCTCCTCACCGTCGCTTGCAAAGTGTGAACTGATTGAACCATCAGCTCACCTCTTTAAAGCCTTCCGACTCTTCTCCCCCGGGCTCCTTGGGCTGCAAGGGACAGGAGGCCATGTCCTCAAAAGCAGCGAACTCCACCTGGGCACAAGATTGGGTTGCTGGATATGGCTAAAGTGCACGCACAGAGCTTCCGAGAGCTGGATCGGTGTGGGGCGGCTGTAACAACGATGGGCGAGAGGTCGACAGGGGGCAGCTGCAAACCCCAACTTTTCGGAAAGATGTGCTGCGATTTCACTCCACCAGCGTATCTGCACATTCGGGAAGAGACAAAGACGAGCCACTCCGAACAAGCGTGCTGAGCCCGGAGCGACCTTTCGGGCGTTGCGATCGGAATCGAAAGTCACCAGAATCTGCTGGCGGACGTCGCAAACCTGAGCCCCGGGAGCTCAGGTGTAAGTGTGTGAAACTCAGGTCTAGCTGCCAATCAGAAGCCACGAGGCTGCTCGTTTGCGACACCGGATGGAATGCTCAGGAGCCATCGGGTCGTCTTCCTGGTTCAACCTGGTTCCTTCCCGCACTCACGGCATCTGAGGGCTTGACACGCTTGATCGTAACCTGGCATGGTCACAAGGCTGGCAGGTTGTGGCCTTTGCACTGGCTCTGACATGGCCGTCTATGCTCTAGGCAAGAGACGCTCATGAGCTTCTTCTGCGATTTGGAGACGTAGTAGCAGCGACCCTCCACACCTGCAGTTGGAACGCAGGTCAAACTTCCATAGTTCTTTCAAGTCTGGCTTCTCAGGCATCCAACCAACCTAACTACCATCAACGAGCGGCTGTCTTTCTGAGCTGTGGCGAAGCATATTCAGTGGGGATGCGGCGATCAGGGCAGGTGGCACATGAGCACCCGTCCGTGACAGCCTAAAATCTGCTAAAGAAACTGAGAACTCCGCGGACCCACGCTGGCAGGCCGTTCGCATTCTTCGGCTCCTCGAGCATCCCAACTACCCGTATTCAGGCCCCGCGAAACGCGTGAAGGAACGAGTGGAGGCGCGAGACAAAAACAGTTGAAGTCTCCTCCACGGGCGCTTTGGTCTCCTTCACAGAGCCGAAATCATGAGTTGCGATCGGTTTTGACTTTCCCAAAATGACAACTGCCCCTCCACGAAAGAAGAAACATCTGCCTCCTGGCCCAGCAGATGCGGATTTGCCTGCACTCCAGGCAGGGATTCAAATGACGTCGGACACACCAACCATGCTCCCATCAACGCTTTGCTGCGACAGTCAAATCCACAACTGTCTTGCACTCGCCTGAAGGATAGCAGCGATGTTTCGATATTCCTCCACCAGCTCGCACACCTGGCAACAAGGAAGAGAAAGGAAGCAGACGCACGCTGCAGCAGCCTCTGCATCAGTCTCTCATATGAAACTCTCCGGCCTTGGCATGGAGCGTTTGCAAGGAATCCTCCTCCTCGGCACCCTCGGTTTGAATCCTCAGTGAGCTTGGAGAGAGATGCAATGCATGCAAAGATCGAGCGGAGAAAATGAAAGGCCGCTGAGGGCTGCAGTGTCGCCTAAACGCTTTCCAAGCACCGAGCTGAGCCTAGCTGGACCTGCTACCACAGGAGCAGAACTCACTTTGATTTGCAGATTTTGGGTTTAGGGTTTGGGGTTTAGGGACCCTAAACCCTAAACCGAAACTCCCCTAGGGCTCCCAGCCGGTAGAGCGAGGCCTCCACCTGACTGAGCTCCGCGGAGAGGCGCTGGAGCCCAGCGAGGATCAGATGCTGCCTGTCGAGAGACGGGTGGACCGGCGATCACAGAAAGGTATGCATGAATCTGCTCCTGAGCTAATTGTACATGTAGAAGAAAGAGGATGTGTATGTGTATGTCTGTTCATTCTGTAGTATGCATATACATATACATGTACATCTCAAGAGAGGTATATGCAGATGCCTACACGCACATACAACCCTCTATCTATATATATACACACATACATACATGCATACATGCACACATACATACATACATACGCACATATTAGCATCTGCGTGCGTTCGCACGCGAGTTGGTCTGTATGTACGTATGGATGTATGTATGCGTCTATCTATTAAACTGAACTATCTATTCAACTGGTCGTTCATTCATTTGCTTCTTTGTTCAGTTTATGCATGCACTTCATTGTTGGGTTAGTTTGTAGCCAACTAGCTGGACAGCTGGCTAGCTGGCTCGCTATCTAGCTAGCGCTAGCTAGCGATGTACCTATTCATCTCTTGCTTTTTAATTTCTGAAGTGTCTGCAATTGTTATTTAGTTGTTGTTTTCCTTGTCTCAGGTGTATCTACTTGCTTATCCATCTATCTATCTATCTATCTATCTATCTACCTATCTATCTATCTATCTATCTGTATCTATCTATCTATCTATCCGTTGTTCATTTATGAACTGACTCGTCACTGCATTCAGTATGCTGTAACCGACTGTGACAGAAGACAGAATAGAACAGGATACGCTAGGCTAGAACAGAAGAGAATCAAGTAGAATAGGATGGAATATAACTTAGTAGAAGCGTGCATCCCGTATAAGTGGATTCTACCTGGCCTGACATAGCCCAACGATTCTGCTAGTCCAGTTCAAGACAACATATACGAACGCAGAGAACCTGCGTGTTACAACTTTGTATAATATACGCACCCTGCCGACGCTGCTCGAGACGCCCGGTTCTGCGCTAAAGCACGAGCAATGCTACTGCAAACAGTCAAAGGTATCCTGAGGCTGGCCGCCTACATGTCTTGCTTGCAATTTCTATGCCGAGGGCCGCTTAAGGCTTGAACAAGCTGAGGGCCTGTCGTTCTCTTGTTTCAGCCGGGAGACTTGGGAAGCTGCAAGGATCCTTTCAAGCCTAGAGCCTGAGGCCTTCCAGGAACTCCGAACAGATCTGGCCAAAACCCACGAAGTGAATGGGGACACGCTGCATCTGCGCAGGTTTTGAAAAGCGGAAGCGGGCTACATGCTTGAGAAACCAGAGGCTAGCTAATCGAAAAAGCGAACCTCAGCACAAACCGTCGCTTCTACCCACACTGCCACTGAAGATACATGGAAAACAACCCGACTGGAGGGACAAATAGATGGATAGATATTGCAGGCATGTCTACTCGCTTCCCCGCACTTAAACACGTACTGGTACGTGTGTGAGTGCGTGCATGGATGCAGGCACTCAGGAATCGATACAAATAAACAGGTTATAAGTGTGTTCACTGCTCTGCATTTTTAATATGCGTACACAGATACTGGTAGCATGAATGTGTAACATTTATCATGAAGTCCATATTGTACGAGACCGAATGTAGCCCAACAGCATGGCGGAAAGGAGCACAATCAGTATGCAGAATCAACAGAGAACTATGCCGAAATGTATATATATATATATATCATATATGTATATGCAACCCATTTGTCAGCCGCTGGATTTAGGTTCGTTTCTGTGACGGCACAGGCTTCGAGTCGAAGATGACTTCGTGACTAGGCTCCCAGCTGCTTTGTGGGCATGTTCCGAGGGTGGTCGCTCAGACCTGGCGAAGACGAAAAGTCTTAGCTGGCCATCCTTGGTATGGTTGCCACATCAGAGAAAAGCAGTAGCCTGTAGATTGACAGCCCAGCAAAAATGCTCGCAAAATGCCGAAGAGGACCAGCTCTGGACTGCGCAGCTGTTTTCCTAACATCTAAGGAAGGCTCGTCTTCTAAGGTTCGAAATCACGTGCCATCCCCCAGCTGCTATGCCCGAAACGGGGCAGGGAGGCAGTTGTCCGGCATCCAGCCCTCCTCCGCTGGGCCCTTGGGAGTCAGCTCTGGGCCTGCTCCGGCCAACTCGCTTTAGTTCGGCTTGGGATTCGATGCCAGGGTTCCCTCAGCTACGCTGCTTGGTGTCAGTGAGCTTAAAAGGCAGCATCAAGTACCATCACACGGGAGCTTCTACGAAGCCGCGCGGTTCAAACCTTTTTCAGAAACGATCTGATTCCCCCGGCTGATGATGCTAGTTAGGTCCGCCAGCATCTGGTTTGGAAGTTCGGACATCGTCGGGCCGACTGTGATATGAGGCCTGTCCTGTGTTCCATGGCAGCTGGTAATATGGTATTGTGAAGCTCAGACAGCCCAAACCGCTTGACAAGAACACATCCATCAAAAGAACCTCTAATAGAATCCAACGGAAGCCAGGGGCACGTTCACAAAAAAACGCGCTCAGATCAATATTTGGAGGAACCACGAGCGTTGTGCTCCGCGAGGAGCTTCAGATTTGACGGCTCCCTTCGCCTGGCCTCCAGCTGCCTCTGCAGGCGGTTTGCGGCACAAGGTCCAGCCGCTGTAGTGGCGCAGGATCACCTGCGCTGCTTTAGCCTCAAACCTACCGCGCCTCTTCAGGTGAGGTCGGATGCTGGTCATCCAGGGTGTGGACGTACAGAGGAATTACACTTGCACGATAGATCTCAACAGCCCCGCTTCAGAATGAAGCTTCAACCCTTAGCCCCGGGTTTCGCAGTGAAGGGCTCGCCGAATGCAGGCCTCAAGCTCCTCCCCCTTCAGGCAGCGCAGGCTCATGCCCTCGGCTTCCTTCAAGAAAACTAAGAGGCAAGCAAGCTCTGGGTGACCTCGCATCAGGATTGACACTAAGACGGCTAAGAAAAATCGGGAGTCTCTACAAGTAGCAGCTCCCGGAACCGAATGCCTTGCTAAGCTGACACCCGTTAGGACATACCAGCCGGATCCATCCCTGCACCGCGAGGTCCTCCGAGTCTTGGCCGAAGTCCTCTCCAGAGCAAACTTCCAAACACTTTCCAGAACGGCATCTGAAAAAGACGACGAAGCAGATCTGCGAAACCAAGAGAATCCCAGCGTCCTGAAGGGCACTGGCCACCTCTGTCACTGCGCTTGCCAGGGCCTCAGAGTCTCGAAGATCTCTTGGGCCCCTTCCACAGCGAAGCGGAGTTTTTCTTCCTCCGCACAGCTTAGCACCGTCAGCCAGGGCCACTTTGGGCCTCAGAAGCCTGTGAGCAGTGAATGCTGCTCCTCCTGGCAGCGCATGCTTCAAGAGGACGGGTCTGGGTAAGTCTTCCCCCCTTCAGAGCACTCTTGTGTTTAGGGTTTAGGTGGGTGGTTGTCAAAATTAGGGTCCCTTTTTGGGTCCTTATTACGATACGGCACCTATTATTTAGGGTACCCCAAAAGGGACCATAATTTTGTCAACTACCCAGGTCAAGCCGCCAGGGCCACCCCAAGACAAGACACCGTGGCACCAGAACTCAAGCCCGCCTCGGCCAATTGCCGCAGGCACCAGTCGCTGAGGACCTGCCGCAGATCCTTCAAAACTACCTATAGTCTCCTTTGTAGTTCCTTTTTGGGGTTACCTTATAGGATCCTTAATATAATATTGGTTAAACCAAAAAAAGGAACTACAATGGAGACTATAGGTACTCCGCAAAGCAGTCGGAATCTCCGGATATGGCCATACCCCCCAAGTTCCCGTCCTCTGACATCGACTTCCAAGCTTCTCGGCTAAGGCACCAGACCTCCGTAGAATAACCAAACTTGCCTCAGATTGGCGAACCCATGAGATATTCGCCCTGCGTCCCACAGCAGAATCAAACCAAAAGAAGCTTGATGGAAGAATGAAATCTGTTGAGATGTTGCGTCCTGCCGCACGCAACAACTGCAGCCTTTGATCCACGAGAGCCCTGAATCTCGCGTGCGTGTCCAAACACTTGAAACCACCAAGCGGGTCGTTGATCGTGTGAGTCTCTTGCAACCTCAGCTTGTGGAACGTCATGTGCTGACGTGGGCACGACAGCCTGTCCTCGATCCCGGTGTATTCGCCGAGCCACCAGTGAGGAGGAACTCGTGAATTCCAACGCAGCTGCCCGGCCTCTTGCGCGGATCAGGAAACTGACCATGGTGCATCACGTTAGAATGCCGGCACAAGAAGTTCAATAATTAGTGCAACTGTTTCTGGCAAGTGGCGGGTACCGTCTCATTAGCCTCGTGCCCCGACGACCCTGGAAACCTGGAGGGCGCAGGCGTTCAGTCGGACAGGCTCTCCTGATCCGTTTCACCAGGCCCCTTCCTGCCTTTCACCAAGACCTGGCCGGTCCTCGCATCCTTGCGGGCCGCGGCCTGGAGGGACCCCAGACGGCACTAGGCTGGCAGGGGACGGAACGAGGGAGACCGCAAGTAACGGAAATGACATATTTCAGTTCCCCGAAGCCATCCTGCACACCCCACCCCCCTAAACCCAAAGCAGTCTCCTCTGGCAGCTCCACCATGGCGACGGCGCCTGCGTGAGTCCCACCAAAAAATGAGCAGTGGGAGCGGCAAAGCCGCAGCAGACCAGCAGCAGCAGCAACACCACCAGCAGCAGAAGCGGCAAAAAGAACACCACCACCACCGCCACCGCCGCCACCACCACAAGGCAAGAAAGACTCGCAAACTCAGGTGCCAAACCGCATGTGTTGCAATCCAGGCTCCACGCGCTTCCACTATGAAGTAGTGAGCTTGTGTATACAGATTGCAACTCACTCTCCTGTAGATCAGACTGTCAGGCTATCGAGAATTCCACATTTGCCGGCAGCGGAGCCCAAGAAAGCGACATGCCTTGAAGTATCAGGACGAGTGCATCGGAACCAGGAAGGTGGCTTCCTGCCAACTTGTGGCACAAAGTAAGTTGCAGACCTCAACGATATGCACTTTACATAATCTTAACCCTGCGTTTACCCTGCCCCCGTTTCGTCCCAGCCCATGCAGTCCTGATGTGAGGCTACGCTCGACCACACAGAAGGCCTGTAGTCGGCCCAGGAAGCCTGAACAAGGCTAGACGGTATGAGCCGATCAGATCCGCAAGACGATCATGGCGGCGGCGGTGAGCTTCGACCCCCTGGGCCTGAAGGAAGCAAGTTCATGGCCTCGAAGGCCGCAGGACCCAAGCGCGAGCCGGTCGAGCACGCAGCTCGATACCTCAGAAAAGGGAGGACGGAAGACGAGCAGATGTTGTAGCGGGAAGTGAGAAAGTTGCTTCCCGGTGGCTCCTGCATAAAAGTGTCCAGCTCCTTGGCGTAGAGGTAACGCTCCAACACTTGATCTCCTGTGTAATCCAAGGCATCGGTCCTGGGGGCTGGCCAGGGCTTCCCTCAGGAGAAGAAAAGGAAAACAGAGGCAAATTGGGGGGTACCTTATTTGGGGTCCTTATAATAGGGATCCTACTATTTAGGGTACTATATTTCTCTGTCCTCTACGTGTGCTCTCAAAAAGGCTTTCAATGCCTCCGCCCAGGAGGGAAAGCGGGTCTCTAACATGAAGTCATTGAGCCCAAGGTCACATCGTCGAAAGCATCATAGTCTTCTTGTCCTGACAACCCACTCAGCGATCTTGTCTGCTTCGACCTTTGTAATTCTTAAGCCCACTCGCCTAGAGGCCTGAAAGGCTTCATCTTCGCCCAGCAGTTCAAGTCGCCTTTGCCAGTGGGGCCTCGGCTACCAGAGACCTAGCAGCTTTGGGAAAAGGAGCACCTCAACTGGCTTCAAGGGATCCTGCCGAGGAGCTGTTGGCCTCCATCTCATTCAGCGGTATGACGGGGCTCGGGCTCGGGGAATCCTTTTCTGGAACTCGCTCAGAGCCAACACGCAACGAACTCTACAGACACGTAGCTTGATGAAGATCGCACCTAGGAGCTTGATGCCTTGTCACTTCTAGCCGGGCAATGTGACAGAAGAGAACCCGTAGCCACTTGGGAGTTTCCGAAATCGGGGGTACCTTATTTGGGGTCCTTATAACAGGGATCCTACTATTTAGGGTACTATATTAGGGTCCCCTATTTTCGGAAACCCCCACTTAACCCTAAACCCTAAACCCTAAACCCTAAACCCAAATGGAAGCAAGCGATGGTAAAAAAAGGCACGTCAGCTCCTGCCAGCTTCCATCCTCGGAAGGGTCGCTCCTGAGAGGCACTGCTCTCTACCAGGCATGAAGGATCCTATAGCAGGGCCTAGAAAGGGAACTGTAAGGGTTCTATAAGGGAATTAAGGAATATACCATATTAGGGATCCTACTATAGTTTAAGGTCTATTCATCCTACCTATAGTCTCCATTGTAGTTCCTTTTTGGGGTTACCTTATAGGATCCTTAATATAATATTGGTTAAACCCAAAAAAAGGAACCACAATGGAGACTATAGGTAAGGCCTTGGGGGCTTCCCAGATGCAGCCGGAGCTCAGGCCAAGGAGCTCACGAAGGTCGGAGTCCGGAGACTTGACCTCAGCTCTGGGTCCCCAGCGCTGGGTCCCTGCACTTGGCAAAGCTCATCACAGCCGGGTGGCCACGCAGCCGACCGACAGGGCTTCGAAGACTTGAGCGTTCATTCGGCAAAACAGCACCTGACATGGGCGAACGGCTCGCGTACAAGCTGCAAGCACGTTGCAAACTCTGCGAATGCGTTCAGAGAAGTTTGGCCTGAATCGGAACGATTCTCCCAGGCACCTTGCAACCCAGAGTGGCCACCCGCTTTACGGCTGTCTTCAGCTGCTCGGCTGCGGAGGCCTCGAAGATCCAAAGAGCAAAGAGCAAGAAAGCAGAGTACAGGCAGAACAGAGGAGGGCAAGTGTAGTACCTCGAAGACTCTGAGACCCTCGCGTCGATGCTGGAAACTTTCCTTGGGTGGAACTCAGCTCGGTTGGAGCCTGAAGGCTTGGTGTTAGCTGAGATTCCCGAAGCTGAGGATGCAGAATTCTGGCGGCAAAGGCCTCCAGATGCGAGGTGCTTCGACGTTTTCCAAAGCTGCAGTGGCCTGCGGCCTGGCCTCCGGGCGCCCTCGATTGTCTCCACCAGGCTTGCCGCCAGCGTCTGACCAGAGCCAAAGAAGAGCTGCCCCTGAAACCGGAAGCGGCGACGAAAAATACGAATTGCACTTTGCCAGTTTGGACTCCCTCCGCTCCTGGAGATACAGGAGGAGGATGCGATGTCCCTCGGTGCCCAAAGCCTCGAGCTCCCAAAAAGGCCGTCGTGTCCGGCTCATGGTACGGTCTCCCGTCGACCTGAGGCCACACAACTCACACAACCTCACCCCTCCATTCTTCCTGATACTCCGGTACTCTTCGCACCAACGCAGAAGAAACCTCCGAAGCTGTATTGCTGCAAGACTTCCAAGATTAATTACTTAACCACCACGGTTTCCAAGTCGGCGCTACGAATGTGGCCGGGACCGCAGTGGTTTCGTCATGTGGAGGGCTCGGTGGCTACCCCGACATTGCAGCATCCGTTGCGCTGTTGCGCCCTTTGGTTGTACTAACCCTTTCACCGGGACTTTTGGTCGTGTAGATGCTACTGACTGTGCCTGAGTTGTGGGGGACAGTGTCTTCAATGACCACGTCATCGCTTCGGGAAGAGCTTCTGATTGACCCGAAGCTGGCAATCAATGCTCTTAGTTGCTCTCCACGCAAGAGTCGGCTTCGGTTGATGTTCGCTAGGTGCCAGTGGCCAAAGACGGAACAACTCCCCAACCGGCCAATCAACGCTAGTGAACACCATCTTCGGCAAAGAGGCATGCTGTCCACAGGGGATGACTGCGTGCCTTGGTTCAAGATCACAAAAGCAACTCTCTCTCTCTCTCTCTCCCAGCCAGGCCACAGCCCTAAACCCCAAACCCCAAACCCTAAACCCGAAACCCCTAAAGCCGAAACCCTAAACCCGAAACCCGAAACCCTGAACCCTAAACCCTATAAGCCCTAAACTCAGTGGTTAAGGAGGGCTGCTGTCGTAGAGGAAGATGACCAGGCTCAGAGCTAAGCCGGCTCCGATGCCCTCAAAGGGTGAGCTGAAGGCTGCCACGAGGATACAGGCCACCGTCACCCAGTACCTCGAAAAGCTTTCGAGGGTTTAGGGTTTAGCGTTTTTCTTAATCACCTCAAGGTGTCTAGAATACCATGATTTAGAGTTTAAGGTTTAGGGTTTAGGGTACTCTGGACTTCAGAAGGCTTATTTTGGACGGCTCATCTCCGTGTTATTCCCAGCTACTGTAGCGAAGGGAGCCGGTAGCCGAAGACCCACAGCGGCGGTAGGCTGCGGAAAGACAAGAAGGAACTCTCGAGGAAGCTAACCCCACTGCCCATGAAGAGACCGCCAAGGAAGAACTTGGGGATGAAATGGCCCAGGGGGACCTGCGGCCCGCGCAAGCAAGCATACATCTGCAAATTTTGTCTTGCCTCGATTGACTCAACCGCCCCCCCCCCCTCCGCTTTCTCAAGCCCAGGCACATTCGTAAAGAAGAAGATGCCCACAAAAGCAGATGAGGTCAAGACGGCCAAGCGGTGCGTGCCACCATCCATGCGCAGCTGGATGGAGCTACCCAGGCGATGGAAGGTCACCACACCGTGGGTAAGGCCTGGCAGCACATCCAACACGTTCCACCTGAAGCTATGAGGGTAGTTCTCTAAATTAGGGTCCCTTTGTGGGTCCCCAATACCCTTATAAAAAGGACCCCTCAAAAGGGACCCTAATTTAGAAAACTACCCATGAGTTGGTGAAGCACTGGGCAAAACCCCTGGCAGGCCCTGACCCTCCCGATTGGAGCCTGTGAGAAGCGAACCGAAGCCCACACTCGTGAGCTCTGCATCGAAGTCCACCACGTCCATGGGAGATGGGTCTCCGTCGGGACCCGAGGCAAACTTCCCCGTTATGCCCAAGACACCGGTCATCGTGCACAGCACCTCATTCAGTCTCTGTCAAATGCTCCATGCGACACCATCAAAACGCCTCGCACTTCTCGGTTCTGGTGTCATGTCCTAGTTTTTCAACCTGGATCGAACTAGTTCCCGTCCGTGACTGCGAATGCGAGAAGATGTCCTCCGCGAGTGGGGTAGGCAAAAAGGGATGCAAGGCCGTGAGCCCTTCCTGCGCACCGGCAAAAAAACGGGGAAGGACTGCCTAAGCAACGGAGGAGGCCTTGCTAAGGTTTTCGGTTGTGTCACACCTGTTCCCGCTGGTCACGCAGCCATTCAAGGCACTAGCACAACTTAGCAAATTATGTGGCCTGATACGACGACATAGCGAGGAGCGAGATTCGATCATACTGCCTGCAGACACAGCACCGACATGATGACCAGCATGAACATTGAAGAAACATTCGACAGCAGGACGTTGGGATCTGCGTCGCCGATGCTGTAGGTGGTCCATAACCCCCAGAAAGTGCTGCCTGCTTGTGCGGGGAAAGTCCAGCCCGTCTCACTTAGCACTTCCATAGGGATGCCACATATCAGAATCACCACATAGAAGAGGGCCAAGGGGAAAAGCTGGCAGCCCAGGCCGGAGAGCTTCATGACTGCCTTGTTCTGGCCATACATCTTGGCGATGAGACCAGGGCCACTCCGAATCAACATGACCTGAGCGCGCTATCCCCTTCTTACATGGCCAGCCGATCTGCTTTCGAAACCAAGAGCTGCTGTCAAAGGCGCCATGCACAGCAAGCAAGAGACGGGGGCCATGCTCCGCAGAGAGAAGAAGTCGGCAAAGCTGACCGGGTAGAAGTACTGGAACTGCACCCCTAATTCAGCCGCTTCCACTCTTTACAAAAATGCAGTCTTCCTCCGGAAGCTGGTTCTCTCATGCGGAAGGACGCGTCTCAAGAGAGAGCCGGGACACCAGAAGAAATTTGCAGGGCCGTCCGAACAAGGAAGAAGCCGATTGTGCCCAGAAAACCACTCGTCACTGGGCTGGGAAATCTCAGCATCACCTAACACTTCGCAAGGCGGCATGTGCAAGAAGGGTGATATGATTCTTGTCAATGGCGGACTCCCAAAGCTCGGCTTTGGGGCCTGCGTGGCCGAAGGCTCACTTCGAAGTGCGGCAAAGCGAGTGACATGCCGATTATAGGCTTTGCTCGTTCGCGCGCTGATTGTGGCATCTGTGGCACTGCAATTAAATGCCACGGTGATCCTGCCTTGCCGACCCCGAGCTTCCCCAGGAGCACGCTGCAGAGTCCCGTGAGAGACGTTCCGGCCATGATGAGCGCAAGGACCTCAGCTCAGCACATGTCTCAGCTCACTTTTCGAGCTGCGTCCGCGTCCCTTCTGCTGGGGTGCCGTCGCCGGGATCCGCTCCGGCTGGCCGGACCTGCGCAGCCGCTCGGCGGCGTTCTGCGCCATGGCGCCTCGGCTGCAAAGCGGGAGCTGTGCGCAGCTGCGCGTCTGCTGCAGGACTGGCTGCTCAGAGGCACCGTAGAGGATGGCACAGACCTCCTGCGTGGCGCTGGTGTTGTACTGCAGCCTCCCAAAGATCGCATAGAATGCCGAGCCGACCATCGTGGAATACCACATCCTTTCAGGAACACTACTGTTCTGCCATTCTGTCTCATTCTATGTCATTCGGCCGTTCTGAATGAATGGACTGCCCAAAAACCGATGCTTTTCATAACCTGGTGTCATGCATATACCAAACGAGAACATGTGCGTGACTTCAGGGAAGCTGGACCCAGTGAACACCAGCGTCGCACTGACAATGCCGGTGAGGGTTTGTCTGATGCCGATGATGCTGCCAGCAATAATATTTGCCGTCACTCCTTGGCGCGGCAAAACAGTTGCTTCATGATACTCATTCCCATATAGCTGTAAACAGTGGTCACATGTATGCACTCCACACCTGGCACGTCTACGCCAAAACAGTGAGCTTCGTACACTATGGTTCGATACTCAAAACCACTGCCAATAAACGCTGATGCTGTACCTTTTTGCCACCGACATGAGAAAGAACCGAACTGCTGGCAAGTGCTGGCAAGTTTCGGACCCCATCGACCTTCCCTGTTTCCTCGTTGAGGGGCACGCACTCGGACCAAACCGGCCTGCATTCTGAGATCTAGGGATGGCTCCAACTGCAACAGCTTGGGCCGGGTGGCCAGTACCCGAAGACGGATCGGGGCTTCCGCCGCCGCGACGTCGAGGGAGTGCTTAGCAGTGGTGCCGAGGTCATGGGCACTGCAGCTGTCAGTGGCGCTCAGGGTGTCGGGAAATCGCGAGAGCTTGTCAGCTCTCCTGCCTCATAGGGCTTGCTAAAAACGTTTTTGCCTGCAATCTGCATGCGCTTGTTTTTGTCTGACTGTGCATGGGTACCCGCACGCGAAAGGCACAAGACTCCTCTCCATGCAACTCCTCCATCCACAGGCTACTACGAGTCATTATATTATAATACTATATTAGTATACTTTCTTATAATACTATATTATTATACTTTATTATTATATGTACTATATTATTGTACTATATTAGTATACTATAGCTAGTCAAAGGCCAAGGCCAAGGCCTCGAGCCAAAAAACCCAGCAGTTGCAAGGATGCGACTTCGGTGCAGACTGCAAAGCAAGCCACGCACCACAGAGTCAACTCAAGAAGGACTTTTAGGGTTTAGGGCAAGTTTAGGGTTTAGGGTTTAGGGTTTGGGGTTCTGTCATGAAACAGACTTCTACGTAAGGCTTTGCACCTGAAGCCGCACCCTCCACGCAGCTCTGGGCTCCATGCCCACCCTGACGTGACTTCGTCTTCCAGGACGACCCAGGCCCAGCCACCGGCCTCCCCACGTTTTCATGGGCTTGGCAGGTTTTTCACCATAAAAGCTGCCAAAACGTGGCGAGGAGAAGCGACCCAAATCATGACGTACCAGCGATGCCGTGTGCACTTCTCCAGTGGCCCACGGCACGCCTCGTTCAGAGTGAGGTCCACCTTACAGCGCGAAACACAGCAACAATCCAGAGTGGCCCTGACACTGCTACCTTCTTTGGCAGTCAGCCCCGCAAGCCTGTACCGTAAAAAGGACTCACGCTTAAAGGCCCAGTCAGCGGCCAACCGCAGCTTTCCACGACTCTGAGGCCATCACCCGGTCTCCTGCTTTCATCTGAACGAGCGGGATATCCAACTGGCGCGAGGCTGGCATCTCAAGCAACAAGTGCGATCTCACGTAATCCCCGCCCGCTGCCTCTTTGGTGGCCTGGAATTCCTCCGGTCGGAAGTCAGAGAGTGCCTCGGAAGGTCCCCCCCCCCCCCTATGGTCCCCATAGCTGCGAAAATCCCTCGTTCCAGGCACCGACCTTCCCGTTGGCAAACCAGCGATGCTTGGGCCGTTCGTCGGCATCGGCCTCAGGCAGAGCGAGCTCCAGTCACCGACGAGTCACCGACTCCCTGCCCTGTCCGTCAAAATTATGGTCCCTTTTTGGGTCCTTATTATAATGCGGCACCTATATTTTAGGGTACCCCAAAAGGGACCCTAATTTTGACAACTGCCCAGATAGAGCGCCTGCGCCAGCTGCTCGGACAGGTTGGCGATGATGCTGGACGCCGCCTGTTGGACTGATGCAGGGCCGTTTGGGTTTAGGGTTTAGGGTTTAGGGTTTAGGGTTTACGAAGCACAGGAAGCGCTTGGAGCTTCCCGGACTTTGTGCCTCGCTTGATGGCTACGGCCTCTGATTTTTAACAGTCTGTGCCCACCTGCTTCACCATGCCGACATGGCGAGAGACCTGTTGGCCCAGATGATGCGAAAGACTGATAATTAAAAGAGTGTTCCAACCTCTGTGAGGAAGTTGTCCTCTTCACTAGCCTCGAAGTTCGGAGGAGACAAATCCTGCAGGCTTGCTTCATGTAAGGCAAGCAACCACCTTAGTTTCTACGACTGCCAGCCCTGCAAAAGGCTGTGACAAGAAGGTCCTCTCCCTTCTCCATCAACATAGATATGAGCTTGTCCTGTGGTGGCGCACAGCAATGAGTTAGGCAGAAGGTCAACCCCCGATACTAGCGGTATGACTGTGGAAGTAAGTAGGGAAGCCTACTCAGCTTTGACGAGGTGGTCTGTGCTTGCTCTTCTGAAGCGCGAAGGGCCTTCTTCGCCAGCGACTCATCCAAAGCATTGAAGTACTCCAGCCATCGCAGCGTCGCTGACAGAGGCCAGTGTTCCAGATGCAGCGGATCGGTGACCTCCGTTGTGCTGACATATCCGCAGGTCTTTCGCAAAACGAAGGACATCGGGACTTTCAGTTGTGGCCAGCGTGATGCCCTTACCCTAAGGGTCCATGTCCCCAAATCGTATATACTTTGGCCCAAAAACCTATATGCGGCCGCACGATGCCCAGCCTGTTCCAGGGCAGTCGGCTTCGACTTCTCGATCTCCTGGCCAATCCGACACTGCAAGCAGCTGATCCCAGAGAACCCAATACCCCTTAAATAAGGAATATACCTTAAATTCTAGGGGCATTATTATTATTATTATGATTTAAGGTCTGTTCCTTAATTAAGGGGGGCTCTCTGGGATAGTCTTGAACGGAAATCTTTTCGCCACGCCTCCCAAAGCCTTTGCCGTGCACGGACAGGCGGGATTGCCGGTGACAGGTCCATGTTGAGACCCTGGTGGCGGCAGCGCGTCAGACTTAGCATGCGTTCTTCGTTAAACTACGACTGGCGACAGATCTAGCAGCCTCCATGCAGCTGAAATAATCTACAGTCTCACCGAGACATGAGCCTCCCAGAACCGCAAGCGTTGCACGCACCAAGCATCCGAAGGCATCCCAAATTGTATCCAGGTTAAGCAGAGCAGACAGCTGTCCCGGGCTTGAACCTTACGACTTCAGAAATACGGGTGTGCAAGATCCACCTCCAACCAGCGCACCAGCTGCTGAACAGTCAGCTCTCCCATCTGCAGAATGCGAGGGAGCGCTCGTGGCAAAGGACAGGCACACGACATCTAGAAATTGTAATATAATATAATATACTAAATAATATAGTATAATATTATAGTATACTAATATAGTATATTAATATAGTATACTAATATAGTATTCTAATATAGTATACTAAATAATATAGTATAATAATATAGTATGCTATAGTATAATATACTATAATAATATATTCCTCACAGTCAGCTTCTTCTTGAAATCCCCCCAAAAACACACTTTCCAGGAGGCCTCGGTCCTTGTCCACTTCTTGCCCGCCTTGCGCAAAAAGAGCCCGCCCTCCCGTGCTGCGACTTTAGGGTTTCGGGTTTAGGGTTTAGGGTTTAGGGTTGCGACTATAGGGTTTAGGGTTTAGGGTTTAGGGTTTAGGGTTGCGACTATAGGGCCTATAGGGTTTAGGGGTTTATGGGTTTAGGGTTGCGACTTTAGGGTTTCGGGTTTAGGGGTTTAGGGGTTTAGGGGTTCAGATCTTTCCTGCTACACATGCGGCCTGGTGCTGGGGAGCTGCGGACGCGTCATCGGCCTTGCATCGCAAGTTTGTTGATTTCCCAGCGCACCTAACCTTCTCACTGCGAGCCCCCGCCCCTTGTACAGCATCCAGAGTTCGCAACTCGCATGTCAGATGTATGCTTCGGCCACGTACTGCAGCCGTGCGCCTCTGGCTCAACTGGCGCGTTGCTTGCCTCGCGGTGAAACAGATTCACTTTTCTTCATGTCATGAGAGCCTATGAGGGGTTACAGTCCCGTCCGGTACCCCAAAAATTGACTGCACTGGCCCACCTTCGAGTCCCCTGTCTCTGGCTTTGGAGCGGGCAGGTACCTCAACTTGGTCGTTTAACCATCTCCCGCGTAAGCCAGCTGCAAATTAGGAGTAGCCACTTGGCAGCCCACATACCCAGCATCCTCACTCGTTCGAATCTGCAAAGGCCAGGCTTGCGAGTTGGAGTCTGTAGCATGCGGAAATATGTGGAAAGCCCCCAACCGCGTCTGAGCACTTTGCAGAGCAAAGCAACAAGCTTGCAGCTTCCAGCCGAAGAATTCATGTAGCGTTACAGATTCCGCTCTCGGGGCACTTCGCTGATAGGCTAGCAGCGCAGCCCATGCTGGAGAGCTTCGACGATCACCTCCGGGTCGTGGTCAAAGCACAATCAACAAGTACACGACAAATTTTCCACTCGGCCAACTCACACAGCAATATGGGCATGACACACACAACAATGCATGCGCAATGCAGGATGCCCTGCCCACCTGAAAACACCAGGAGGCCTGCTGCCTCCCCCTTCTATGCTGTGACTACCATCCCGCCATCTTTCGTGCGGAAACTTTGCTGGAAAGCCGAAGAGAGCCACAAGGTCGAGGAAGGACTTGAAAAAGCTGTACCGCAACTCGAGCATGTGGCCACATATCCCGCTTAATCAAGCTTAATCCACGCAGAGTCATGGCACATTGTCAGTCATCAAGTCTATCTCCGGTCCCTGAAACCCTGAAAATCGTGTCTAGCTGAGTCTAACTGTGCAGAGCTCAATCCTAGTCTCGAAACGCGCCCAGGATATGCAGCATGAATTGGTGGCATCAGTTGCGACAGCATAGGCGCAATGGCACTAGGAAGTCTGAAAGCTACAGCCGAAGGCATGCATCTAATGCCAAAGCGCCGTACCGCATACTCTCTTGCCATCTTGTCGCTTTCGCACTCCGAGGCTTTTTCGGCTGAGTCTGTGCAGACGCGTCTGGACAGCAGTTCTCCTGCTAGCTTAGAGGGCACCTGCACTTCTCAGGCCAAGAAACTGGCTAGCATTGTCCAGCTTCGACGGGCTTCCGATATCATGCAAGAAACCTGCCAGGACGAGTGAAGCAGAAGCAGAAACAGGGTTTAGGGCCATCGGTCCGGCTGAATACATCGGATAAACGTCTGCCGTTGGCTTCACACTCAGGGGCGGGTCTGGAAGAAACAACGCCCGTGCTCTAGCTTTGGCAGCCTTGTAGAAAGCCTCGGCTTTCTCTGCAGCTTGTCGGGCATATTCCGCATGGGCTCTGGCTCGTTTTGATGCACTGCTGGCATGTGCGACTAGGGTCAACTCGTCTTCGGCGGCGCTAAGAGGGACTGGAGACTGGTTCATGTAGCCTAGCACATTCCTGTTCATGACCAGAGGCCGCGCATACTCTCCCAGCCGTGGGCCCTTGTAGAAGCGCTCCTCCTTTGGCCAAAGATTGAAGTCTCCACCATTCTTTCGCCATAAGCTCTGGTACATCACGTCCCCGCCAGGGTAGCTGGTGCCCATCGCAGCAATGTCCGAGAACTGCTGTCGCACACCCTTGCGGACCTTTGGGAGTGCACTGCTTTGAGGGTCTTGAAAAGCTGTTGCGACTGGCGGCCAGTCGAGAAGAGGTGGCCCGCCATAATCGTACGGATTCAAGGCACGCACCATGGCCGCAACCTTGTCTTTGCCCGAGGGGTTCTCGGGCTGGGGGATGGCTGATGTGCACACATGATGTCACGAGAGTCTCAGGTAAGAGTCATGTTTTGGAGCTGAGACCTAGAATGCCTACCTCGCCTTGCCAAAATGACCTGCGCTGAGCTAGAAACTGCCTCAGAGCGAGCTTGAGCTCAAACCGGCGAGGTTGTGTGGACCGTGTGAGATATCCCCACATTAACGAATCTTAATAAATTTCGATGCTGCCTGGCATGATTGTGCATACTTTCCCGAACTGAGGTCATTGCTGTTGACGTTACGGCAGCCAACAACAGCCAAAGCAAGCCGATCATTCACAGCCAACTTTGCCGCACAGCCTTGGAGGCCGCCTTGCATCTCGCAGTGTGAAACAGACCGATGTTAGACGTGCCAAAGGCACTCCGACCCGGACATCTGCACCTTTCCACACTTGCAATCAGCATGCAAGAGTAGTCTGGTGACATGCACCCATAACGCCAGGGATGTCTCGTGTTTCCAGCATCCACGCCGGCCCTCTGGCACCATCTTGTGTTCAGTACTTTGTCGAAGCTATCTAAAATGAAGGCAACGCACCAACCTCGGACACGAGACGAGCACTGCCATTGAGCCATCAACGAGCATCAACTGAACTTAAATGTGTTCTCCGTCTAGGACGGGAGAAGGCGAAGCTTGGCTTGCGCGGTCCGCTCAAGGGCTAGCTCTTTCCCAAACTCATAAAGCTCATAATCCCAGGCATTGACTTTCTTCAAGAAAATCTCTTCCTCAGGACTCATGGCATTCTTCGGTATGCGGTGTCTGTGGGACCTCCAGGGATTATCCATCATAAGGTCCCAACCAAAGATGGCATGTAGCTGAGGTAGATGGTCCACAAGATGCTCCAGGATTAAAACGACATCCAGCCTGGAAAGCACCTCCTTGGCCCTTTCCAAGTGTCGGCTTGTCACTTCACCAGGAGTCACATCGTAATCCCCGCTCAAGGTGCGAACAGCGAAGTTATCGAAGTGCTGATACGTGTCGGAAGGAGGCAGGCAGAAATGATACTGGAAATTTCGCGGCCGCGTCTTCGTCTTTATGGCGGTGAGAATAAGATCCTTCTCCAGTTCGTTTCCGATCCAAGTTGACTTAATTCCAGATAGCGGATCGCGCAGCATAGCCCCATACAGCATGGTTGGGCCGGGGCTGCTTGCAGCACCACCGGAACAGGACAGGTCGTCCTGATCCACAGCGCGCTCTATTGCTGTAAACGTGTACTGCAAGCTGGATGCTCGTTTCGTGCATGGAGTGCGGAAGATCTTGGGTGTGGAACAGAGGTCTGGCATGACATTGCAATTGTCCTGCGCGCGTGGAATCTTCTCCCCCTGAGATCTTGCCATGTCACAAATAGTAGTTCCCCCATACCCGTGCAGGTGTATCCAAAGCACCCGTGGCTGCCGAAAATTTCCGGGCTGCCTCGAAGAGATGTGTGCAAGTCTCAGCCTAGTTTGCGTCCCAGCCGCACTTGGAGAGATTCTCGCTTGGCTGATCATTGTAGTCACTGGCGCTGGCTGTTGGGAATCTGGGACTTGCAGCAACCCGTCATACTTAGAACTTTCGAGGATCGCACCGGATGGCGCGCCCATCGCTGCGACGGCAGCTCCGAGTGACCCTCCATAACTTAAGCTCAGTTTGTCATGCGCATTCACGCTGGCATTTTGCTGTGGCCCGGAGAGCACCAGACCCAAACTATCATCGGGAGATGCTCGCCAGAATTGCGCCACATAGATGGATGTCAATGTAAACAAGGCCGACAGTGAAACCACTGCAACAGCAACGTGACGTTGTGGGGACAGGGGCTCCTCTGCCACTTCTCCTGCTTGCACGATTTCAACATCAACTTGTGGAGCTGTGGCCTTCGCTCTCTTCTTCTTCCAGGAGCTCTTCTTCTTTGATGCTTGAAGTTTGTGCGAAATTCGCATTGTGCATCTGCAAGCATGTGCAGAATCTCATGGCGAAACGATCTACCCTACAGATGACTTTAATGCTGTCGTCACCCAGTTGCAGAAGTTTCTGTAACTTCGACAACACAGTCCTGTCTCAATGTTGCTATGTACTATGTATCACCCCTCACTGCCATGGGAACAATGAGCCAAATGTTTGGACATGGATCAACTCCTGAACTCCTGAGTCAGTCATCCACTTATCAGACCCTCCCCTCGCGTCAGATCACACCCTGCTCATGGCCGTTTGGCATGGTTGCTGCACTTTCTACCGCAGAACTACCTGGTACTACATGGCCTCTCGTCTCCTAAACGCCGAGAGAAGGGCTAGCTCTAACAGATCTTGAACTTCGCACGGGGAACACACTCTGGTGCGCGTGCCAAAAACCAACAATCACGAAATACCTTCGGCTGTGAATCACCGGACCTGTGCAGAACCGAGACAGCATTATCTCGCTCAAGCTCATAAGCCCCGACCAGCAGCATCGAGCGCAGGGGGTGTGAAATGACGGGTGTCACGATCTCTACCGGATGGCACCGTTAAACCCTAAACCCTGTAACCCTAAACCCTAAACCCTTAAACCCAAAGCTGCTCAACACACAAAAGTGCGCAGTCCGCGAGGCGGGAAAACACAGTTGTGCTTTCCGCCCGGTGTTGCTTTTTAAGATTTCAGCCCACATTCATCACTTTTGAGAGCAGCTACCTATACTACTACTCTTACTACTACTACT
>CAJNDV010002204.1:0-13144 GCA_905221635.1 Symbiodinium sp. CCMP2456
AGCCCCACCCCAGGCCACCCAACTCAGAAGCTTCGATGGATGGTGTGGGTAGGGGAGGGGGGGGTAGGTGGGAATAACCTATAAATCTAACTTTCGAAAGCTCGCTGCCCAAAAGTTTCGAAGCAGCCGGCCCTTCGGGGCGGAAACTCTGCCCGATTTTCGTCGTCCCGGTTCGTTGCCCAAAAATTGAAGACACAGGTTCATACCCAACAACTCGCGTAATTAGCTATCTGCTGCATCTTGAGGCGGCACTCGGCCTACGACAAGACAAAAGTTGAAATCTCTCATTCAATGCTAAAGTATTTCTTCAGCCCGCTTTGCAGCCACGCATAGAACCATCAGAAGCATTGCCCGGCTCCCCAAAACTGAAAGACTTTGCGTCATCGTTTTAGCGACTCTTCATAGCTGAAAGACTCCGACAAGCTCGCAGCGTTCTGCACGCATTCCCTGGACGGGTTCTATATATACTTCGATGTACATAATGTCAGATCCTTTAAATTTCGCGTAAGACAGACAAAAGCACTTTCAAAGAGAGGGGGGGGGGGGAGGGCGGCCCCAAAATTGGCACATTGCATGTCTCCGAAGACCAACAAGACATTTCACGCTCAAACAAGTTGTAACGACATCCCCAGCATCGAGCGACAAGGCACGGTCTTGTGTGGATGCAAAAAGGATATCCACACTCTGCAGAAGTTTGATGGCACGAAAATCCACTGCACGACCAAGTTCACCGGAACACGGTACGGCTTACGTGTGATGTCTATTTAGCGAAGGCGTCAAGAAACAAAGCCCACGTGAGCTAGAAGTATCACCAGGTTCAACGTCTAACATTCAGCAAACGATTCTGAGCAACGAAACTTCACGCTGAAGTAAGGTACTGCAATTTGACACCGTTGGAGCGGATGTTGTCAAGGTGATTGCAAACAGAGTCGCCTTCGAAGATGACGCCAAATCCAAAACGCACATCGGTGACGTCTATGTGCGTTTTGCTTTTGTCGGCACAGAAACAAGACATGGTTTGGTTCAGAAGGCAAACAAACCTGGCCAAATCCAAAACGCACATCGGCGAAGTCTATGTGCGCTTTGCTCTGTCTGCAAAGAATCACGAACTGCTTTGATTTAGAAGTTTAAAAACTTGACCAAATCCAAAACGCACATCGGCGACGTCTATGTGCGTTTTTTTGTCTACAAAGAAACAAGACATGGTTTGATTTAGAAGTCTAAAAACCTGGCCAAATGCAAAACGCACATCGGCGAAGTCTATGTGCGTTTTGCTCTTGTCTTCAAAGAAACAATAAATTGTTTGGTTTAGTAATTTAGCAGCTTGGCCAAATCCAATTGCTCGCTCAGTCACAAGCTTGCAGAGGAAACGTAATCGTGTCTTCAAACCTCTTCGCTGTTAACTTGCTCGCACAGCCACAAGCTTGCAGGGGAAACGTAATCGTGTCTCCAAACCTCTTCTCTGTTAAGTTGCTCGCAGAGTCACGAGCTTGCAGGGGGAACGTAATCGTGTCACCAAACGTCTTCGCCTCTGTTAAGTTGCTCGCTCAGCCACAAGCTTGCAGGGGAAACGTAATCGTGTCTTCAAACGTCTTCGCTGTTAACTTGCTCGCACAGCCACAAGCTTGCAGGGGAAACGTAATCGTGTCTCCAAACGTCTTCGCTGTTAAGTTGCTCGCACAGCCACAAGTTTGCAGGGGAAACGTAATCGTGTCTCCAAACCTCTTCTCTGTTAAGTTGCTCGCACAGCCACAAGCTTGCAGGGGAAACGTAATCGTGTCGCGAAGCAAGTTCACCGGAACGCGCTACGGCTTACGTGTGATGTCTATTTAGCGAAGGCGTCGAGAAACGAAGCCCACGTGAGCTAGAAGTATCACCGGGTTCAACGTGTAACATTCAGCAAACGATTCTGAACAACGAAACTTCACGCTGAAGTAAGGTACTGCAATTTGACACCGTTGGAGCGGATGTTGTCAAGGTGATCGCAAACAGAATCGCCTTCGAAGATGACGCCCGTCAAGCGAAAGCGTTGAGAGTCTCTGCCGTTTCTGCTATCGGGGATAAACTGCGGAAGATTGTCTAGAAAGACCCACTCCGTGCCGAGATCTTGTTTGGAACTTGTACAGGGGGACACACTGTGCTGTTGAAACTGTAGCTCAGTCCAACAAACATAACAACTAGAACAAGAACCAGGGGTAAGTTTAGAAGTTCGCTAGACCAGAGCTATACATGAATATAGCATAGCATATTGTAGCAATACAAGCGTAGAATGAAGCTTGTCTGAGAATTGGAATGGGTAAGTTTCTCGGGTATAACGTGAATTTGAAAGGGGTGAGACAACGTATGACACCAGAAATTAAAGTGCGACGAGAAATCAGCGGTCCTATCGCGAATCTGTTGCGAGCGGCGAATCACGTGGACAAGTAGCGACAATGGGATCGGGTCGAGTGAGCAGTCCCATGGTGCAGCAGCTGCCTCGGACGCACTAAGATTTCCTGCTGCTGTGGTGGTCGGTCGTTCAGCCACGGTTCGCGTAGGTCGTGTCTCAGCAGGGAAGCAGTCATTCGTGCTGTTGTGTGTTCCACTAGACCGAGACATGTTGCAGCATGTCAATCGACGTGAGGATGTTGTCTGTCATTCGAGTTGACGCCCGACGATAGCGAGCTTGATGTGAATCGCAGCTAGGACACGAGGTCATGGGTAGAGGACGAGATCGCTCCCCGGCCTGCTAGGTCCGGAGTGATGCAGTGGTTAATCTTCGCCGCAGCTTACCCTTGAGACATGGTCATCCAACCATGGCGGTTAGCCTTACTTCAGCATGAGTTGTCGCGGTTCGGAGTTGATCGGTTGTCATGGAACATGTCCTCCGAAACAAAGCACTGCAGCAGACTTGAATGGCGCGGTGTGTCATGACATGTCAACTACACAGTACAGCAGACGCCTCTTGCAGTGTAGCACTCTTGCCACGCACAGCGGTTGCGTGCCAGGACCACAGCATTCTGCGCAAACACAACTGCCGACAGGGTAAGTGGCAGGCATGATCTCTGCACGTGTCCCCGGTGATGCAGGACTCGGGCACCAAGTCCTCGAAGTTGTGCTGGACGACTTGGCGAGGCCCTCGGAGAAGTAGCGATATCAGGAATTGGGTGTGCAACGCGAAGTCAGCATCTGTGTCGCGAATCTGTCGCCACCTAAGATTGACCTGGAGAGGTATGGAAATAGGATCAAGTTGAGCGAGCAGTCCCATGCTGCAGTAGCTGCCGCAGACGCACTGAAATTTCCTGCTGCCGTAAGCATTTACAGCGCCACATAAGTACCCTCCTGTAGTTTTCTTTCGCTCGCAGCTGTCAGCATGGGTCGTGGTGCCCCTCGTGGTGGACGTCGTGGCTCGGGCAAAGGCCAAGTGCGCAAGACGTTCGCCGGAAGAGCAGTTAAACAGACGCCCAGCTTCTTTCAGAAGCAGGCCAAGCCGACTGCTCGCAAGATCCCGGCCGTGCACATGGACGAGACATGGCACCAGAAGGTGCGCCGTGTCTATCCCGGCGAGAGTGCGGCCGCCTTCGTTCGAAAGGGAGGTTTGTCCAACGACATGGAAGTTCTCTCTCCCGCGCAGTTCGGTCCGCAGCTGACTCACTTGAATTGTGAGGGGGCCAATCGCCTCGGAAATTTCATGTCGATGCTCGCGGCGGCCATCGAGACAGGGCACGGCCTCCTGCAGATGCAGCACAACGAGCCGGAGAAGAGCGGCATGGAGCAGCTCCGTGCTGTTTTTGACGAAGACGACGGAACTTTGCTGCAGGCGGCACAGCTCCTCAACTTGTCCAACAAGCAGGAGGCGTCGCCGCAGGAGCTGCAGAACGCGATCCTCCAGGTGTTCACCTACATGGCCAACGACGCCTGCGTGAAGCCATGGCAGCGGTTGGCGAAGTTCTCCTCGCATCTATACAACTTCGCGATGCTCGCTTTACAAGGCCACGCGCTCATGACTAATCGTCCACATTGGAGCGCAGAGCTTGCCATGCAGCTGGAAGCCATGCCTGCCTCGATGAGAAAGTTCATCCAGGATCCTGCCAATGATGAGGCTCTGTTACAGGCAGCCCTCGACTGCTACCAGCAACAGATACAAGGAGCCGGTGGCGTTGGCCCCATGCCCGACGTCTTCGGCGACGCCGATGATTGCGCGGATGCCCCGGAAGAAGAGGACCAGGAGATGCAAGATGACGTCTTCAACGACAGCAAGCCAGCTCGAGCTGCTGAAAGTCTCTTTGGAGGCAAAAACAAATCGCCCGCTGCGGGCGCTGCGGTGCGTGACAGACCCTCTGTCTCGGCGGCCCCATTCGCAGCATCGTTGGTCGCGGCGCCGAAGATAACGGCCAAGACGAAAGCACCGCCCTCGGCGGAGCCAACCCCAACCACGAGTGTCACCGAAGCAGAGGCGGCGATGGAAAAACGACGCAAGGAGTTCGACCTCTGGCCTCTCAAAGCTCTGGCGACCTTCGAGCACAAGCCGGCGGATGCGTTTCTGGAGCGCCTGAACCTGATCCCTGCAAAATTGCGCGCAAGCGCGGGGCTGCCATGCGGCAACGTGCAAGAAGCGGACATCGGCGCCGAGCTCGAGCAGCACAGTGAAACGATGAACTCCTTGCACGAGGAGGCGAAAAAGCATTGGCTTTCGAAGGCGGAGCTCTTCACCAACGAGCGTCATAAGTTCCATCTGGATGAAGACATGGCACACACAGGAATTTTGATCAAGCTCGTAGAGAATGACAAGGTCCCGCCCGAGGTGAACGCCGAGCGGTTGCAAGAGCTCTGCGCTTTGGAGAAATGGGATGATGCAGAAGAAGAAGAAGTCGCAGACATGCAGAAAGCTTTTCTGACGTGTGTGCTCCCCGTCGCCGATGCCATCGCCCTCTTCGACACGGTGCACGACATAGTTCTCCAGGCGGCGGGGAAGTACGAGCCAACGGCCAACCAAATGAAAGATGCTCTGCAGCGGATTCCGCAGAGTCTTCGCGCGGGCCTCGCGCTCTCCAGGCCGGAGAAGTATCGTGCCATCAAGAACAAGGATTGGCGCGAGGACCTGAACATCATCTTGGCCGTGGCCTTCGCGAGCCTGTCTGCCCATTGGGAAGCCTGACGCTGATTAGGACAGAGCCCGGGTAGGTCTGACCATCTTGAGTTTTTCTCGGGAACAGAGTCGACACATTGGCGGTCAATAACGCTTAATTCCTTATCGATAGGAATCGTGACACATGAGCAACATGGCAGGACTTGCACAGGGCCCCAAGGATAGAGTCGACGTCCGAGGAATGTCAAGTAAAGTGACGTCAACGAGTCGAGCAAGGTTTGCTTAGCATATCGGGTGCAGGTTGAAAGCGAGGGCAGACTAGAGTGTGTTTTCAAATCAAAAAGGCCTACTCGTTGACCCGGTTGTCCAAGTCGTGTGACAGTAGCGAAGACAGCTTTCCAGGTCGTGTGGCAGTAGCGAAGACAGCGGCTCGGCACAGGTAAAACCGAGCGCAAGCCCGTGTTTTACAGCGATCCGCGACGCTTTGCGGAAGCCGGTGTGAGCGACCGGACAAAAAAGCGGCTGCGAACAGTCCCGTTTGCATCATCGTCCTGAGCAGCCGGTTCTAGCAGATGTACTAAGATCTTCTGCAGCCGCAAAAGACCGAAAGTGTCGTAGAAGTAACTATCCGTAGCTTACTCGTCGCTAGAGCTGTCAGCATGGGCCGTGGTAGATCTCAGCGCACTCCGGCGTTGAGAACATCCACTTCGTACCGAGGCCAAGCAAGCAGCTCCAGCGGAGGAAGCATCAACAAGATGGGCTCGGACTCTGATTCGGACGAACTGTGGATAGTCAGCGAAGACTCGGCCTTGAGAACATCCGCTTCGTACGGAGGCCAAGCAAGCAGCTCCAGCAGAGGAAGCAACATCGAGGCAGCGGGCTCAGAGTTGGATTCGTACAAACTGTCGAAAGACCATGAAGGCGCGGGCGAGACGGAAGAAGTCGCGCCAGCAACTGCATCGCGCCCATCGGCATTGAGACCATCAGCTCTGCGGACATCCTCACATTCAAAGAGGCGGGCCTTGGCACCGGAGGCAGTCCATGCCACGTTCGCCGAGCCGGCCGAGGGCGATCGCATAACAACTCCACACGTCGCCAGTGCGACCAAGGCGGAGACAGCAGCGGACGAACGCCGCAAGGAGCTGGATCTCTGGTCCCTGCAGGCTCTGGCAGAGTTCGAGCGGAAGCTCGAGCATCCGTTGGTGGAGCGCCTGAGCCTGATTCCCGCAAGACTGCGCGCGAGCGCAGGGCTGCCAGACGACGACGTGCAAGAAGCGGACATCACAGAAGAACTCGAGCAGCACAGTGAGACGGTGAGGTCCCTGCACGAGGAGGCCAAAAGACACTGGCTTTCGAAGGCGGACAACTTCACCAACAAGCGTCACAAGTTCCATCTGGACGCAGAAATGGCGCGTACAGGGATTGTGACCAAGCTGGTGCGGAACGACAAGGTCCCGCTCGAGGTGAACGCCGAGCGTTTGCAAGAGCTCTACGCTTTGGAGAAATGGGAAGATGCAGAGGAAGATGAAGCTGCGGATGTTCAGAAGCAGATTTTAACCAGTGTGATCACCGTCGCCGATGCCATTGCCCTTTTCGGTGCGATGCACGAGATCGTTCTCTTCGCAGCGGGAAGATTCGAGCCAAAGGCCAAGCAGATGAAGGATGCTCTAGAGCGGATTCCGCAGAATCTTCGTGAGGGGCTTGCGCTCTCAAAGCCGAAGAAGTATCGTTCCATCAAGAACAAGGACTGGCGCAAGGACTTGAGCACCATCCTGGCCGTGGCCTTCGCGAGCCTGTCCGCTCATTGGGAAGGTTAGTCCCCGGGCCAAGTTCGAGCCCGGATCAACATTGCGAATTCTTGCAAGTTCTGCTCGTTTTTTCAACTTGTGCTCAGCCAGTTTGATGGGTTACCGGGACAGAGTCGACACTTTGGCGGCCAACATCCCCTGATGTTTTAACGATAAAATTCCTAACATGTGCGTCACAATATGGGGTTCGAACAAAGCCCCAAAGACAGAGTCGACGCCCGTGGAATGTGAAGAGGGCGGGGTCAACGAGTGCACGTTTTGTTTAACATTTCAGCGTGAAGAAAGCCGTAGTATACTTCAGTATGTTGTCAAGTCAAAGACCAAACTCGTTGACCGTTTTTTTCGAAGCATGCGACAGCAGCAAATGCAGCAGATCGGCACAGGCATGATTGAGCGTAAGTTTCTGTCTTGCAGCGATCTGCGACGCATTGGCAGCTCGTGTGAGCGGTTGACAAGAAAAAGATGAGCGGCTCCGAGTAACTCGTCAGACGAAGCATCACATGCAGTGGATTTGGTAAGGCTCGTTAGTCCTCAGGGCGATAGGACAACAGAAGGTTTAAGACGATCGCATCTGGCAGAGCTCGTTTATTTGCTAACTCGCCATGCTCTCTATCATTCATGACAAATTGCGAGTGTCATGTAGTCCATGACGCTCAGGTCACATGCTCGGCGAAGACGCCGGAGAAGAAGAACAGGCTCGGCAAAGCAGCAATGGAGTCTCTTATCACGATCCTGCCAGGATGAAACATTCCTCGAAGGAGTCCCACTTCTGAGCCCTTTGTATCAGGCCGCAGATTTTGCGGCCATCGTCGTGCGGGTTTTTGTTCCTTGCGTGCATGCTTCCTTCAGGTGTCGGAAAAGGA
Source organism: Symbiodinium sp. CCMP2456 (assembly GCA_905221635.1). NCBI lineage: Eukaryota > Dinophyceae > Suessiales > Symbiodiniaceae > Symbiodinium > Symbiodinium sp. CCMP2456. The sequence goes on from CAJNDV010002204.1 coordinate 7,740, forward strand.
ACATCAAAAAGAGGCGCAGTGTCGTGAGCGAAGTGAGTTATGTCAGAAGGGTTCGCATACGCACAAGCTATGCCGCACGAGGATTCTGCATGTCGACGTCACATGTCGAAGAGATGCCAGTACCTGTTAACGGTCCAAACTTGTGATCAGTTGCGAGGGGGCCAACCTTTGGCAAGATCGCAATGTAACCAGCGAGGACGAGGTTTTGAGCTTAGAAAAATGTGTCACGTCAGAAGTCTCAGAAATCACTCACGTTTTAATTTGTGTAAGCTCTGGCGCAGGAGGACTCCACACATCGACATCGGATTCGAAAAAGATGCCAGGATGCGCTAGCGACTTGAATTCGTTTACAGGCGTCACTCGGACATTCGGGGCTTTGCCTTTTGGGCCTTGTGCATGAGGCCGCAGGCTCTACCTTGAGTATGCGGGAACGAGATTCAGGGTGGACGCTGGCGTCACGAACCTGTCACCCGAGTTTAAGATCTACAACTGTGATTATTTTGTAGCGTAAACTCCATATATGTTTTCTTTATCGCAGCACTATACTCTTGTAAGGGCACTTTACCACTAAAATGTGCGTCTGTCTAATGTACTTGACAGAGACATCAGAAGTTTGTCGGGCCATCCCTCCGTAACCCGTGTAGGGACACGATAATGTCGTAACCCAACGTCCATCTTCAGGTCTCGGAAGAAGAACAGCAAGCAGAGGCGCAATGTCGGAACGGATGTATCACGTGAGCAGTCAACTCTATCGTAGAAGCTCTGCTGCATGAGGACTCTACAGATCGACGTCGAACTCCGAAAAGATGCCAGGATATGCTAGCTATCTGAACCCTTCAGTTCACATGGAGTAGTCGAACATTCGGCAGGCAAACAACGCAGTTATCGAAGACGAAGTTTGGAGCTCAGAACATTTCTAGCATGTCAAACTCATTCGTCTTTGGATTTGCGGAAACTCTGCCGCATGAGGATTCTGCACATCGACATCAAATTTCAAACAGATGCGAGGATGCGCTAGCCACCTGAAATCGTGATCAATTTACAAGCGTCAGTCGGACATTTGACAGGATCGCAACGTAGCCAGTGAGGACGGAGTCTGCAGCAACAGCAGCAACTGTGAGGGCGATCAACCTGTAGCGTGCGAGGACTCGACGCATCGCAGCCGCAGCTTTATTCCGAAGAAACACAAGGCTGGACCGAATTGAGGAAGTGACAGTAATCGTGCCTTGCGAAATCACAGCGCAGAAGCGAGTGCTTAGGTGACCGGAGAGTCGCGATATTGCACGGGTCTCGATGAGCAAACCTGCATTTTCGGAGCCAAAGGATCTGCGGCACGACCTAATGGGACGTTGCAATGCCTATTCTGCGATCCGGTCAGATTTGCAACTGCCGTGTTCGAACGAGACCCTCGTGTACTACAACGCTTCAGGTCGTTGACAGCAGAGGCGCAAAAATTGGCTTTGCAAAGAACGGGGACGGACAAAGATCGACACTGGCTACAATCGAGGCAGGCCATTGCAGTAGATCTTGCAGGACATGACGGTCCGCTCGAAGAAGAACTACAGTCTTTGTACAGAAGAGGGGCGGAACTCTGGAAGAACGTATTAGAATGCAGGCAGGTTGTAGGCGGTCATGCCATTGCAGCAAATGTCTATCGCCAACGGGTTTTGGAGGATCGTGCCAAAAGCCTGAACATGTTCCATGTTCCACATGAAAGGCTGGCACGGAACGCGCCCGTCAGCAACGAAGATCCGTTGCCGAAGGCCAAAAGCTCGCATTTGGCGGCGAAGCTGCAGCTGTGGTGCGAATACAATTCCTGGCAAATTTGCTCTGACTGCCATTGCGTGCAGCCACGGGAACTGACCCCAAAAGGGCTGGATGAACTACTGAGCCCATGGTGTCCCTCGAAAAACTGCATCTTTTGTCGGGCTTTGTCATCTCAGCCAGCCATACACCCCGAGAGCACGCCGGCCGCTCTGTCCAATTTGCCCGCCGAAGTGCGCGTGGCTCTGCGCCCTTTGGCTATCGATCTCGGGCCAGAAGAGCGGGCGCGGGACAGCTTCGGTCGCGGCAGCGGCTATAGACGCCACGCCGCGATGGTGACCTTTGCCTGGCAGGAACAATCGGTGGAAGATCGTCTCGACCAACTTAGCCCCGAGCACAAAGCAGTGGCACGGGAGGCCTTGAGATGGCTTTTGCAGAACAGCGGTCCGTCGACAACACAGACTGCGTATGGGACATTCTATCGGGAGCATCGAAAGTTCCTCGAGATGAAGGCTTCCGAGGGCGACACCTCCAGCAGGACGCATCGTCGTTGGTTGCGTTTTCTCGAAAGAGAAGGAGTGGAGTGTGCCATTTGGCCGGACCTGTTTTGGCAGCGACAGCTATGTCTGACCTGGGTGCGCCTGCAAGCTTCCAGTCGAAAGCATGCGCCAGAGAATGCAGCAAGCAACCTGTGCCACGATTGGCTACAATTGGATTCGGAAGACGAGCTTGAAGCAGATGTGGTGGGCGGAACGAAGCGCAGATACATGGCCCTCGTCCTTTCACCAACCTTGGACTTTGCAGCTTCATACGAGATTCTTCATTTCACCTTTGATCTCAATCTATGGACGGCTTTAGGGGCAAAACGAAATCTCCGAACAGGCGTGCCAATGAGGTTGCTCATGAAACATCATTCTTTCTCGGCCGAGTACTGGCGCGAAATGCATCAGGCTCTGGTAGACCTTACAAGACAGAAAGGCTACCCTCCGCTATTTTCAACCCACAGTCCTTTCGAATGGAGCTGGCCGAACCACTGCTGGATCCTGGACGCCATGAGGAAGACAAGACGAGGCTGGGAGTCGAAAATGATTGCTCCGGCAAACATGTGTAACTTATCAATCGCATGGATGCATGTTTGCAGGTCGACTGGAGTTGGACATTCCGGAAACGCTGCACCAAGCACATTTGCTAATCCAGCTCGGCAAGAACTTCGTTTCCGGTCAAAACAAAGCAGCAGAGCGAGCCGCACGAGGACATGATCAGCAGCTACTGCAGCGTACAAAGGCAGACGGTTCATCGGCGCACGTGACAACCTTTCTGCGGTTGGAATTCCAAGATGGCAAGAGAAAAGATCCCAGTCAGGACTACCACGGATCCGGGAGATGCCATTGTCATCAGTTGGACTACATCAGTCGTCAAGATCGAACAAGCGAGCTGCAAGCCTTGTGCCTGCACAAATCCGTAGCCGCAACCATGCAATGTGACACAGCAGCCATGTCCGGATATGTACGAGCCTCCCAATTGGATTGGAGGGGTCAGACCCCTTGCGCAGTTCACACGGGAGACAGTGAGTTCGATCAAACGGAGGGCAGCTACAGGATTCATCACAGCGCAGACGACCATCGCGCAGGCGTGCGTGCATATTTTGCGCCTCTCATGGAAGCTACAAAATGTCATCAAGACGTTCAAATTGATGGCCCCGGCGAGGAAAACTACGCAGCGTACACGGCCGCTTACGCGCCGAAGTTTTCGGATTCTTTCAGCAGCGAGCTACTGAATGACGATGTCGATGCCAACAGTATTGCAGCATCGGTGTTGACCCGCTACAAGCCTTGCGTGCCGGAAATGGTGTTACAACTTTTCGGTAGCATTCTTCGGCAATGGCAGGTTTCCACATACAGCAGTGGCAAGACAACATTTCAAGTCCCCGTGCCAGATACAAGGACATTACCTGTTCAAGTGCGCCACTATGAACGATCCACATGGCGAAGCGACTCCATGACCGTTCTAGAATTCCTGCGCAAAACAAACAAGGCAGGCGAGATCGCTGGTTGGGTCAAAGCCGCATGGAAGAAACAGCAGCAAGAAGACGGCGACAGTCGCACCTTGGTGGAATTTGCAAACGACGTTCCCATGGACGGTGAGAAGATCGTAGGCTGCGCAATGGTATCTCGTCTGAACGACAAGTTCTTCGGGCAATGGCTCGTGCTGAACGTTCCCTTCAGAACCATAACAGAATTGGTTCCTGCGGTCGTCAAAGAACGTGTGCCCAGCACAGACAAGTATCTGGGAATGTGTCTAGCCTGCCAAGCCCCGGCAGCTCAAACCATGTGGCGAAATCCTGTCCTGATTGACGAGGACATGAAGTTAGAAGGGCACAAGGCGGCCTATCGTCGAGAAGTGTTGCATCATTTCGAAGTCCAAGCCAACTTGGTTCAACAGTATCTGGATGGAAACCTCCGTGCGCCGGCAACTCCTACATCATCCGTCAGGTCACGCGCCAGCAAGCGGCATCAGCTGCCCATCCAAGCCAGATTCGAGACCATGATTCGGAATGGCGAGAAGACGGTCGAAGGGCGGCTGAACAAAGGGAAAGCCGCCGAGATCATGGAAGGCGAAACCATCTTGTTCGGGCACACAGAAAGGATCGTCCTCAGAATCAGCATCCATGAATCTTTCCGCGAGATGCTTCGCCATGTTGGCTTCGAAAACTCATGCCCGCATTGTGCAGACGTGGACGAAGCCGTGGAGGTGTATCACAACTTCCGCAACTACGAAGAGGATGCAGCGAGGTTCGGTGTCCTGGCGTTTCACTTGGGTGCGATGCCTGAGCAAGAACAGACGAGTGCTAGACCCGCTTGGAACACAGAGCAGCGTCGCTGGCTTCGTCTCATGAACGAGGACCTAGACAGGGCCTTGGCAGTGTGGCATTCGTCCTCAGAGATACAGCAGGACGCAGCCCGGCGGGTAGCTTTCGAGAACAACAAGATCCGAGCTTTAGAAGGCCCTCCAGGCACAGGCAAAACGTCCGTGGCCAAGGCCTTCGTGGACCATGCCCTGGAAAAGGGATGCAACGTTCTGTGGACCGTCTACACTGCCCAGTTGGCATCTCGCACCCGTGAGATGTTCGGGACATGCATAGATGTCGACACATGTCATGCTGCTCTTGGACTGGACCGCGACATGGCCGAATGCGGTCTCAACCTCGCGCCTTACACAGCTGTCATTTTAGACGAATTCAGTCAGTTACAAGGCAAACATCTGGGACACATCAACAACTTGCGCGGCAACGTAGATCGTGCGCAAGCCTTTGGTCTACTGGGGGACCCCTGTCAATACGCGGGATTCGGAGAAGAGCGCGTATGGCATGTTCGAGAATGGGGACTGGCTGTGCACGTCACCAAGCTGCATGAGTTGTATCGCTGCAAAGATCCGCATTTCCGCAAAATTCTTGCGCACCTGCGCACAGCTCGTCCAGGCGTCCACGGAGGACCTGGAACATTGACGGTTGCAGACATCATGCGCAAAAGGCGGGCATGGAATGGCCACGTTCCCACAGTTGCAGATGTGAAGCGTCTTTTGACAACATACCCTACAACGACCTTTTTGACAGTGACCAGACAGGGCTCGTGCACGATCAA
>CAJNDV010002209.1:1094-13133 GCA_905221635.1 Symbiodinium sp. CCMP2456
TCTCTCTCTCTCTCTCTCTCTAGCTACCTCTCTCTTTCTCTCTTTCTCTCTTCTGCGGCACTGGCACTTGCAGCCTTCATCAAGACACTCATCTGTATCTCGATGTTCTTCAGCTGGCCGGCCATCTTGGAGACGGTTTGGACCATGGAGTCCTAATGCTAAACAAGCTCCGACAACATCGGATTCGGAAGCTAGGGTTTAGGGTTTAGGTTTAGGGGTACTGTGGCTGTTTCTGTGGCTCCTTGTCTCCCGGGTCGTATTCGATAGACTTGCCATCACCTTTCTCCTGATGCAGCCCACTGGCAGTCAGCACTGGCATGGGCGATGCGTTGAGGCACTTCGGCAGGAGCCTTCTCCTGGTCTTTCTCCTTGTTGGCAGCTGCATCGTCGCCTGCACACTTCATTTAAAAGACAGCCTTGAGGCAAACGTTCCAACCCCCTGCCTTCGTCGTTCTCTTTTTCGGGCTCCTCGGTGCCGCTGTCCTCCAAAGAGGGGCAAAAAGCAAAAAAATCTCGGTTCTCACGCGAACTCTACCCTCCTGGAGGCAGTCCCCGGCCAGCCGCTTTTTCAATGCTTCGTACCTTTCCTTCATACCCTGAAACCTCCCGGCGGGCTAGGAGCACTATTTTATCACAACGAGACAGTAATGCAGCGAGGTCTAAGTACCACTGCAGCAGGCCTCTTTTTAGCTTCTTCTGTTCCACCGTTCTTGTCAGGATGCATTTTCTTCGCGAGTTTGCGGTACCTCATGCACCAGCACCGGACTGCAGCCGCGTCCGAGAAGAACACACCCTTCGAGTGCCAGGCGCATTGTCCAGATCCCGCTCGGTGGCATCGCAGTCAAGCCCGAAAAACGCGAAGTTTGCCTGCTCTCCAAGCCTCGCGAGCGGGTGAACGCGCAGAAAAGAAGAAGAGCGAGCCGCTGCTTTCCTTTGGGTGGTTGTCAAAATTAGGGTCCCTTTAGGTGCCGTATTGTAATAAAGACCCAAGAAGGGACCCTAATTTTGACAACCACCCCTTTTGGGGCTTCGGCTTCTCGAGCTCTGAGAGACGGCTGTGGTAAAGCTGGGAGTTTTCCAGCAACCGCTGACCGACCTCACAAAGCATCGAAGCATCTAAAGCTCGACCCTCAGTGGCGCAAATGCTCAGAAAGGAATGCGATCTCCCCTGCACCTATTCTCAGATTTAGCTCAAATTATCACACTTCGAGCATGACAGCTGCAAAGGCTAGGGAGACGTAGCCGACGTAGCCCGCAGGGCCAGAAGCTACCAAGTTCAAGTGCCCCGGGCCTCGTGAACTAGCCCACGTAGCTCGGTCGTGGAGAGACCATCGAGATACCTGGCACTTGCCGGCACAAGCCTCAATCGTCGAAGTTCTTACCAGAGGTGCGGACTTGGAAACGTCGTCTGTCACGGAGTTCAGCAGGGTGTCGACATCTTCGTCGTCGAAGGCCCTGTAGGCTCCAGTGTCTTGCCTCACCTTCAAAGCAAAAAGCACTCGTGGCTTCTTTCTCAGCCTGCTCCCGTAGTTTGCCGAGGACATGGCCAGGGTTCGATTCTGGCTGGTCTCCGGATCCTTGACCCTCATGATCAAGGGCCGACCATGCCTGAAAATAAGATCCCAAGGACTGCGAAAGCAGAACGACAGCAGGAGCAAACGTCGCCAAACTGTTTCGTCCGAGCAGCTCATCGTAGGCTACAGGTTCCCCTTTGGGCAGGCCTGTGCAGGCAGGAGTAACATGTCCCTGCCTAGGATCATCTCCGGACTTCGCGACGCATGGATACACATGCATGAACGAAGCTTAGGTGACATTGGGGGTGGCTCAGGTGGAACTTGTCGTGCAAAGTACAGGTGCCTGACAAACCATTCTCCGGAGCTTCAGCATCCTGCCCAGATCCACCTGCAGGCCGGGATCCCGAATGGCATGATCACATTCAGGCCGCCCTCAACTTAAGAATGACAGGATAAGGCTTCTTCGAGCTGCTGCCCCATTCACCAATGGCCTTTGGTCGGGCTTGTTGTCGCTTCACAGTGGACGACTGCCTGCACACAACAAACACAGCCAAAGGGCGGCTTTCTTGAGCAGCAAGTAGTGAAGCTCGAAGATCAGCACCAGCTCACTCCCACTGATAAAACACGACAAGAACCAACATACATGACATGGACTCGCCTCCTCAATGCTCTCCACCATAGTGCCACACTCAGGGCATTTGAACCAGGATTTGCCCTGGCAACCAACACTTCAACGCAGTGACACTCAAAACGCGGTGGAAAAGGACGTGGACAGTAGGGTAGAGCACAGCACTGGATTTGTTACGGCACGATACCACGCGGAGTTCCAGAAAATTTCAGCGCCCATGCGTACCCGGTTGCCCAAAGGCCCTGCAAGTCACAACACAACACGGTTGATCGGCCTGAGGCGTTCGCTCTGGACTGGCGGGATCCTGTCTTATCTTGCTCGCTCTTCTAAGTCTCGCAAGCCATCATGGTGCACATGTCTTTCAACATCTTTTAACTGTGAACCGTGTACTTTAGCCGTTCTGAAGTTCGTGTCATTTCTTGTCCAAGCCCGGATATCCTCCGGGGCAGGAGTGTCTACGATGATCCGAGCCTGGGATAAGTGCAGACATTCACTGCAAAGATCTCCCGGCAAAAGCTGCACGAGTTCCTGCGTTTGGGCCCCAGCACGCTGCGGTGAGGGCTTCTCTTTCGAAGACTTGCGTGGTGAAGAAGACCTTTTGTCAAAGGCGAAGTCGCAGACGCCGAATGCACCCGAAGGCCGCAGCGTGAAGATGTGGCCCGGGCGTGGAAGGGCAGTGGCCGTCTGCAAGTCCTCCGATCACCTTGGGCGCCTCTCCGCCCACGGTGGTACTAGGGACCGCACCTGCAATGGCTTTCCAGCACACGCAAGCTGTCAGCGCTCTGCCGTGCCTCTGGGCTGAAGAGGCTGATGCCTGGAAACCTCCTGCGCACAGACACATTCACCAAAGAAACGGCACCCAAACGTTCCCTGCATGTGGCATGCATCGTAAGACTTCGAGCCACAGCCCACAGCCTGTTCTGCCCCGCGCAGGAGCACAGAGGCGTTCTCTTGCTTGATGCCATTCACGCCGCCCAGAATCCGAGGGGCTGGGAATCTCACGGCCTCGAATTCAACAGCCCTGCTCCCTTCCTGGAACCTCTGCTCCATCGCTCCAGGACACTGCCGAGCCTGAGCGGATGCGGCCGTTTCCTGCTGAGCTGCCTTGGAGACGCCGTTGGTGCTGGGCACCGACACCTACAGAAGCGCAATTTTTCATCAGAAGCTGGCACGGGTGCAGACATGTTGGATCATCCGCCTCCTTCAGAGGCTCCGTGCTCTGCACCGACGATGACACGCTTGGCACCGGTAGGGTTACGACGCGCGCCTGATTCCGCGGTTGCAGTACATTTTGAGCCTCTGTAATGAAAACTATTGAAACTGCATCTGTCGCCTTTGCTGTCGGTCAGCATGCTTGCATCACCAACATATTACATCGACTCCAGCCATTTTGACCTTGTCCATGGCAGCTTGCTGCACAGCCGCACCGTGGCCAATCCTGGTCGTATGCAATGTTATATGTACTTCTCACCTCCCTATCCTTCACACACATGCACACGCTGTCGACACCACAACCGGTCCTTAATCGAGAGTCCTCAGCCGAGATCCATATTCCTCTGCGCAAGCGAGGGCGTAACATGGGATACCAATGCTTCGCGTGTACTGCAATGCAGGTCACTAGAGCCGAGATGCCGGGATAGTATATCTTATAGTATACCATAGTATGCTAATAGTATATCTTATAGTATACCATAGTATGCTACCATAAGTGACAGTTTACTGTAGTATGGTATAGTATGTTCTAGCATACTTTACTGTTTTGTGGTAGACCATGGCATTCTATAGCAAACTGCAATACAGTACATTACAGTACATCATAGTATACTATAGTCCGTGAAAGCAATTCCTAGTATATTACGATTTTTCAATGTATACTACATGACAGGTTATAGTATGTTATAGTATGTTGTAATCTGATGCGGCATGTTGTAGTACATTAAAGAATGAAAAATAATATCAGCTATGACTATGTTACAATGAGACTACAAGTTCTCATTTTTATATTAGATTTAATCTTGTTGTAACTATAATCATAAGCATAAAATATTAATAACAATAACCTTAATTTTAATCATAAGTATAGTAATATTAATAGCAATAAATACATTGATACTTATTATTTGAGTAGTAGTATGGTAATTCTTATTGTAAGTATCATCATAAGCAAAAAATAACGGCAATAATTCTGATATATGCCAGGCCTGGCTTCTTGTCTATCTGCACAGCCCCTTTTTGCGGATCGGCCGCGACCACCTCAAGGTCAGAACCGTCCAGGCTTTGGGTTTAGGGCTTATGGCGGATTTAGGGTTTAGGGCGGATTTAGGGTTTAGGGTTTAAGAGCTTCGGGGGCTTCAGGGTTTTCGGGTTTATCGAGTTCTTGCACACTGCGTGAGCACGCTGAGAGCGCAACTTTTGCATTGATCCATTGACCATGCGTGGAAGAATGGTAGGACACGCGGGGGTATGAACCTCGCAAGCTCCGGTCTAAGACCATGCATCGCTTATCAAAGCACTGCACTGCCCTTCGAAGTTCGTGTTCCCAGTAGCTCAGGGTCCTGCTTTTTGAAGAAGCTTCCCTGCACTCAGGGACGTGCAGAATGTGTAAGTCAGGACAGGCATTAGACACAGGGCAGAATCGGTCGGCTTGTTCAAGAGCATCCAAGGAATAGCGTCAGTCAGAGATTATCCGGTCACGGTCCGACCAGCTGGAGTACCGCATCGAGGACATAGCAATCTTGTCGAATGAACAAAGTTGAGCATGACATCGCCTCGCAGCGTTGTTCTGCTCGGCAGGTGGCCTCCAAGCACATGGGATCCCAAGAAGCGGACTATGGCAGCAGAGCGGAACCTGCTCCCTACCGACGGTGTAGCCAGCAGCCTGCAGCATCTATGGCATTTTGCGAAATGAGTCCGACCAAATGTTTTCGAGTTGAAACGATTTCGCTGAGTCAGGTGGGCCTGTGACTTTCGTTGAGAACGGTGGCAGCAGGCCTGCACGATCAGCTCCCAATGCAGGGCATAACTTGTTTTTCTTGTAATGACTGCAGGGAACGCTAGCTGACGCCGATGCCTGCCGTTGTCTGCAGCCACGCTCGAGAGTGACCTGTTGCCAAGGCAGATCGGATATCGAAACGAGTCACGCCCGGTACATCAAGCGGAGCTTCACAGACAGCCTTAACCCAGGGAAAGCTAAGTGGGGAGTGGGGCTTGGCACTAGCTCCATCAATCATGAGGAAGTCTTTGCCTCTCAGCCGGCAGGGTAGCTGTGGCAGTCCTTGCGAAGAAGCATCGTCTCGACGACTGGCTTCCGGCCGTATGCGTAATGATGTTGATCTATGAGCTTGTTTCGACCAGGGTTCCACTGGCTGTCGTTCCCTCTTCTGGCTCTGGGATGCGGAACAGACGCGACGGACACAACAATTGAACCGATCTTCCTTCCTCAGTCGACTCCCCGCCTGCATGCAGGCCCGACCACATAAGATGCTCCGCTCGTGACACCTCGGGCTCTGCGAGTCGGCAATTTTTTGGAAGGGGGATGCCACAAGGGCTTTCCTTCAAGAGGGGCTGCGTACGAAGCAAGGAAGCTCCCTCGAACTTTGATCCGCTCGGAGCTGGGGAAAGGGCGTGGCTGGCTATCGACGACGATCCTGCCCAGAGAGGGCTCAAGCTCAGATAGTGGGACGAGTGCCCGCATGTTGTTTTCTAGGCTCGGTTCGTGCAGACAGTTCCGAAATTATCCCCATCCAGCCAACAATCCCACAACAGGATCCTCCTTGCCGGATAGGCATGAGAGGGCGGCAGAGCCATGGCAGCCGTGGCCATGGTGGCAGAATGACGACGGCTGGAGCCAGGCCGTGGAATGAGTCGCATGGCCGAGCACGGCACCACGGAATCAACTTTGCAAGTCCAAGAACAAGGCTGCTTGCTAAACCCGAACTTCCCTGCACGCTTCCTTCAATGCCTGCATATCACCATCAAGTGAGACCGGCACGGGCTTCATGTGATTATGCGACTGTCCAGAACTTCATGAGTCCGCTGCCATCAAGGAGGAAGCTGCTATGATCTCGGTATGTGAGCACATGAACTTCGTTGATGCACTCCAATGGCCGACGATAGTCGGCTCAGGGTACTGTTTTGCAGCTTCAAGGAGGAGCCTGGCATCCAGCTATCGATCAGGGATGTGCAAAAATCAACACAGAAAAACAAATGGCTATTCAACGAATCGTCGTGACAACAACGGTCCACATGATTTATTTCAGTATGGGACACCATTATCATCATCATCAGCAGCAGCAGCAAGCTACACCAGAGTCACTATCCATCATCATGGACGGCATCAGCATCAACATTGAAATCTGCGTCGCCCCAGTAATCATCATCCTGGCAGTGGCTGTCATTCACGTCGTCGTCGACATCATCACATCTGGCTCGTACGGTTGCGGTTATACTTGTTCTTGCGATTCTGACTCAACATATGCCTGACTAAACACATGCCCGTGGTCACAGTAGCGATAGGACTAGGACTTGTAGTGCAGGTGGCTGGTGCTGAGTTGTCTTGGCAGGATGCTGTCTCCTAAGTCTTTGTCTGTGTCGGCCTTGCCCTTGATCTTTTTCCGCACGGCTCTCTTGATCGGCGGCTTCACCTCCTGCAGCGCACGCCCACCGAAGCCCGACACCGGATATATGCTCTCAGGCACGAGGATATGGGGGTTTCCGAAAGTAGGGGACCCTAATATAGTACCCTAAATAGTAGGATCCTTATTATAAGGACCCCACAATAAGGTACCCCTAATTTTCGGAAACTCCCATATGAGTGGTTTACCCTAAACCCTAAACCCTAAACCCTTAACCCTAAACCCTAAACCCTAAACCCTAAACCCTAAACCCTGAACCCTATATGAGTTGCTGCTGTTTTGGAACTTCCGCATTTCAGGAGGTCAGCTCCAGGCTTGGCCTCGCTGGAGGCTGGCCTTGCCGCCTCGGCAGCCGCCTGGATGCACCCATCTCAATGGTGTCAGGGGGTTTAGGGTTTAGGGTTTAGGGTTTAGGGGTTAGGGGTTTAGGGGTTTAGGGGTTTAGGGTTTAGGGTTTAGGGTTTAGGGTTCAGATCCGAGAAGGAGAGCTGAAAGCAATGGGAGCCCTTAGACAGCGGAACATATCACGACCTACAGTCTTGAAATGTCTTGAATTCACCACTGCTCTGTCACTTCTCATCTACTGTTCCCCGGGCATTGGGCCAGCTACGTGAAGCCCATTTATTAGACTTTTGGGAGTTTTTGAAAATTAGGGGTACCTTATTTAGGGGTCCTTATAATAGGGATCCTATCATTTAGGGTACTATAATAGGGTCCCCTATTTTCGGAAACCCCCTTTTAGCTTCGGCCAGCAGCTGCCTCGACGCGACGCTGGACGGACGCCTGCCCATGCGAAGAAGCTGTGGCCACAATATTCCTGGAATGGAACCCTCCGATGAAACCCCTGATGCCCCATGGCCTCTGCAGCATGTGCAAAATGATGAACAATTCGCTTAGCGGCCTCGGTGTCACATTGCACAGTTTCTCAAATTCAGAGACATGCTTTCCAATCCTTGCAATGTTGCAGTCGACATGGACATAATGCCAAGACATCTTGTCAGACATAGCAATATCTGGCGACTGCACCGGGCAGTTGCATGCTTATACATGTTAACATGGCTGGATCTTTGACGGCAAGTTGCAGAGCACTAAAGCGGCTGTAAGGCCCCAACATCGACATCAACTCTAATCCGGTCGCGGGAAGCTTCCTTCTCGGCTGCCTTGAGCACTTTTTAGGGTCTAGAGGTTTAGGGTTTAGGGTTTAGGGTTTAGGGTTTAGGGTTTAGGGTTTCACTGACATGGGGACGGGGTTTGACATGGGGTGCCACGATGCCTCGTCTGCTGTCGCTCGGACCTTCTTAAAGTAGAGCTGAATCCGATCCAGCTCCTGGCACAGGCTGTTTACAATGACACACGGCTATGATAGCTTCACCAAAGCTCCTGCCGTATTGGATGGTCACTTGGGTCCACTCCTGGAAGGACACGCAGCCGGAATTAGGGTGAACTACCCTAAACCCTAAACTGCAAGAGCCAGACATTCCTTGTGACAGGAGGTGGCAGAAATAGAGGGACGCCGCAGCATAGGCAAGGCTCACCTCGGATGTAGAAGGTGCAACTGGCGGAAATAGCACTCTCTAGAAAGTCCCATGTGTGTGTACATACATAATACACACATACATGTAGTCATTTCATCTGCGCTTGTCTATGAGTCTATTCTATCTACTGCTTTCATCTTCTATCTTGCACAAGATCATCCAACTGACTTCTGCCGATCCACGGCAGTTTGATCTTCGTGCGAGTAGACCGTGCAAAACAAGCCTCGTGCCTGGAGCTCAGCATTCTCCAAGGCCCCGAGATGGCGAGCAACCTGAAACTTTACATGGTGAAGACAACGATAATATGGATGGCATCGGCTGTAGACACGAAGGGTGCCTCCTTCGGATTCTTAGCGAGAAGCGGAGCCAAATGGCTTTCAACCTGGGCTTTTCTCGTCTCCAGAGCTTTCTGACGGGAGTATCAGCGATTGGGGCCAGGACAGCCGATAATGAGCTCTGAACGGCCGCAACCTCGGCCAAGAGATGCTTCCTGTTTCCACACGTGCATGGACAATCAGCAACCAGCAGCCTTTGCGTGAGTTTCGGATGCAAGCAGCGACATGGAAGCGGAGCAGGTCTACAGCTTGTTAAGTCGACTGTCAGCTGAGAAGGCACGTTGTCGAGCCATGCTATGCGGCATGAGCTACTTGCGACGGATTTCGTTTGTCCTGGAAGGAGCCTGAGCTGCCGACACTGCAGAAGCAAGTGCGACACCACAGCTTAAAGCTCTGAGTCAAAGCCATCAAGCATAAACTGCCCTTTTGCTCTCGCCAGTATCGATTCCTTTCGGGTATGGAGATCTTCGGAGCCTTCGCCCTGCTGCCCTGGCGAGAGCTACGGGAGAGCAAGGCCTTTGTCCCGAAGGCAGGATCGAAGCTGGCCTGCTTGTCGGAAGTCATCGTTCAGCTGTATCCAATGTGGTAAGTACCCCCAAGGGAAGGATCTGAAAGTTACGACACATCGCGAATTCAACAAGCCAGCAACCCAAGAGAAGCCGCTCGGAGCAACCACCAATACATCAGCCTGTGCCATGTGTGCCCAGTCATCAAGAATGTCGCCATCCAGGTGCACATGCACACCTGGGTGCCTGTAACGATTGAAGCTGGCGTTCGGAAAGTTGCTGCTGGATGTTGAGAATACGTGGATCTCAGCCGCTCCGAACAGGCCTCTAAGCAGACTCAATAATCCTGCGTACATTGCATCTGGCACGAAACGGTCAGGACCAGGCCACCACTCTCTCGTGGTTTGCAGTACATCCCCGCGGCGAAGATGTATGGCAATGCGAAGCTGCCCTGCAAAATACTTCGTAGGACGGTCGAGAAGCGTTGTGGACTGGCGAAGTCGCCGGAGAAAAGGCTGGTTGAGCAAGAACAAATCTTTTCGCACGGGCAGTCCGGTGCAGTCGTCGTTGATCAAAGCCGTTTCGCCGGCGACGAGTTTAAACTTGTGTCCTTGTTCTAGCCCTCCTCGCCAACAATGATCAAAACGGGGATTCGAAACATGCAGGCGTAAGGCAGAAAAGTTGCTACCCATGTACTCCGTCATGAGATGGAGTGTGTCTGCAGCTGTCATTCCATGGGTATGGTGCCCAATGTCATAAGATTCTTTGTACAAGAAGCCACCAAACCTTAAGTTGTAAAACGATGCAGACGCCATGTACATCACGGCCTGCATCACACGCTCACCCACCCCATCAAGTCTTGCGACGGCATACATGATCGCGCTGGAATCGGAGCCTTCTGGACACAAGGAACAGTTCAGCGAAGGTGCTGGAAAAAAATCCGGCTTTCCACCGCTGTGGCCGCTGCATGTGTGTTTTGGCACATGATCACACGGATGTATCAATGGCACATGCCGGTAAATCCCTTGTCCATCAGCAAGCTGGAACACAACAGCGGTATCAGGATCGTACGGAAGTGCGCCTGAAAGGATCAATTGGCACAGGGAGGCCAAAGCCAGAACGCTTCTGCGGCAGAGGCATCGCATGTTCAAAGAGCGGACTGTCCATGCCACGAAGCGGAACGAAAAGAGTAAAGTATCTAAGCCAAACGGCTGTGTCCAAAGCTCACATGACCGTATCACGGGACTTGTCATCAATCTCGCTGACACCTGGGTGGAACCCCATTCACACATACCATTTGGATGGCCACGTTTTCGAGGAACAAACCGGGCACGGAATCAATTGGTTTGGCAAAAAAACACGTATTCTTACCGGTGCATCCTTTGAAATTAGTATGCTAATTAATTAGTTGACATATCTGAAGGTCCTTTACAAAGTGTCACAAAACACACCAGGACTCGCTGGTGTAATATTCGCAATTACTCAGGCGTCTGTGCCATATGAATGAGGTCTCAGTGTTCCCAACAACAGGATGAACTTCGAGGGAACCCACCAGCTCAAAGGCTGTTGCAATCGCAGACGCCTGACACCCCGATGAGCTGCTACTACAACGCTCCGAAGCCCTGTTCACGCGCGCGCCGTACACGGAAGCACTTTATATTGTAAACACCAATAAACACACACAACTTTCAAATACATGTCAGGCCGACTGCGAGACCCAAGCTTGATGTGGACGACGACCAGCCAAGTCGTTAATTGTTGGTGACGAAGGCATCTGCACTCATGTCAGTCGCAAAACCTGGAACGCACTCTTAGATTGCGGAAACCATGCAGACATATCACATTCCAGACACACAAGTTCGCAGGTCAAAAACATGAAAAAAGGCTCGCAGCATGACAAGTCAGGCTTCCAGATTTCGGCACTGTACATGTTATGAGAAAAAAGTGTTGCCTCGTCCTTCGCACGCACAGCGGCGGTCTGCAGTGTAATGTCACAACAACACAATTTGATGTGCAGCAGCATAACACATCCACAAGGTTGAAAACCGTCAACACCTTTGAGACAAAGGTTTACGTCCGCAGATGGATGGCGAAGCCAAAGCACCACTGATACGTCTACAAGTGAAAACATTCGACCACATGCATCATCAGGTGATCCCTCAAAGTCTGAAAACCAAAAACTCGCCTTCAAACCATTCCAAACCAAAAGAAGAAAAAACACTTTTTGAGGCCCAAAAGCGAAGAAAACAAGAATGAAAAAAAAAAATGCAAAAAAAGAAATCTACACAAAAACGCTGTTGGACTTCATCCAAACAAAAAAAACTGAAATCTGACTCTTTCCAAACTGAAAAGAAGAAAGCTACATAAGGGAACCACTCCATCTAGCGTAAAAGCCAAGGGAACCCACAAACACTTTTTGGGCAGTACTGTATAACACTGTTAGAACAGTCGAAGGTTCGAAGACCGGCAGATCGCCCCGCTTCTGGAGCTTCTACGTATGCCCGGTATGCCGGATATGCCGGGTAAACTGGTGTCAGAGGTTCAGTGGAGCTTCTATGCCCGGTATGCCGGAAATACTGCCCGTATGCCGGACATGCCGCCGGAACACCCAAAACAACAGAGCCGGCCAAAAGAGGTACAAGCAGCGCTCGGTAGGTGCATTTGGTGAGTCAACTTTGGTGCGCACAGTTGTGTGGTTGAGAAAGTCAACACTGGATAGTGCATGGTTGTGAATGTCAACACTTGGCACGTGCGTTAGGTGGTTGTGTTGGGCTTGTCAAGTTTTTAAGTTGGTTTTTCGTGACCTCTCAAAGGCTCTTTGTGTAGCTTCTTCTTCTTTTGATTGGTTGCGTTTTGTTTGATTTTGTTCTTTTCTCATTTTAGTTTG
>CAJNDV010002211.1:0-10602 GCA_905221635.1 Symbiodinium sp. CCMP2456
CCCTTAAGCCCCCCTTCGCCCGAAGGTCTGGGGCCCAGCCCCCCCTCGACGGAGCTTCATCCAAAGAGCAGGTCACTTAGCTCGGTCAAGCGGAGGAGCTCTTTTGGACAAATGGATCAGCTATCGTCCCGTGCGGCACTGATTTCCAGGGTAGCCACCTGATTTCTTGTCAGCTATCAATTTTTGATGTTAAGAGCCTATAAGCGGGAGCTAGAGAAGCCAACCAGCGGTAAGAACTGGTAAAAAGGTCCCACCACAAAACTTGCCCAATAAAATTGGAAAATTGCTGTGCCTGCGTCTGTTTGTAAAAGTATGCAAACGTTGTTGTGGCTCAACATAAATTGAAGAACAGCATCTTGAATGAAGAAAGTTCAGAAAGTGCAGAATGTCGAAGAATTGTTCTGTGCACTGAAAAATGCGCTCTTCTTCCATCATCAAAGCCGAATGCCTCCAAATTGAAATAAGCATCTGTGTGAGCTCTATAGCTAAGTTCCCTGCAGGCGTCCTCATGGTGCGCTGCTGGTCGTATTCCATGTGTCCAGAACAGCCAGCCATTTAAAAGTTTGGCTGGAACCTTTTATTCAGAACTTGGCCGCTTGCTCTGTGGAATTGAACCAAGCCAAGCAATGGCTTTTTACTTCCAGCTTTCTTCATTGCAAGCAATGGCAGCAACGTTATAGTGCACACGTTTTCAAAGATTTCGACCTTGAACATGAGCCCGTTAAATCTGTCAAAATGAACGTCGAAACAAGGTCCGGTTGCTTAAGCTTGTGGTTCTTTCTTTTTTGGCTTCCTTTCGTGTCGTTTCTTCTTCTTTTGATAAGTGTTTGCGTTTTATTTAAGTTTGTTCTTTTTCATTTGAGTTGCTCTCATTTTCTTTCGTCTCCTTTAAGCACTTCTTCAAGTCCTCCTTGAAGCCTTCTCTTTTCAAAGTCCCCCCCTTCAAGTCTCCCTTAAGTCCCCTTTGAAGCCCTTCAAAGCTCTCCCCTCAATCTTCCTTCAGCCCCTCTTCAAGCCCCCTTGAAGTTCCCTTTAAGCCCTTTCAAGCCTCTCTTTGTGAAAGTCAGTGTCGTTTGCTCTTCGTTGCTGTGCATAGAAACGTGCTGTTACATGCTGGCTCATCAGGGGCCCCTTGAGTAGATTCGTAGATGAAGCTACGCAGATGCTGATAGCAGGAAAAGTCATGGAGTGCGACTGCTGAGTGCAGATAGAGCACAAGGGTAAGCCGCCTGTTATCACAGGTGGTAGCGGAGCCACTTCTGTGGCTGAGAGATGCCGGTGAGTGCGCAACCATCGAGCGAGCAGATCCAGGGCGAGAGCAGCCGCTGGAAGGACAGAGAGCCCCCACCTTCCTTTGATGGACGGAGCCCCGACAAGGAGTTTCCGCGTTGGTTGAAAGAGTTGGAGTTTTGGAAGTACGAGACGGAGATCCCCAGGGAGAAATGGGGTGTGAAGGTCTTCAGACAACTCCAAGGCTCTGCTAAGTCGGTCGCAGATAGCATGACGTTTGAAGAGCTGGCTTGCGATAAGGGACTGGACAACCTGATGAAGGTTCTCAAAGAGCACTATGATCCCCATCTGCAGGTTTCCCTGCCAAAGGCCTTCGAAGAGGCGATCTACGGTGACATTCGCTCGGCAAAGGAGTCGTTCAGCGATTACGTCATCAGACTCGAGCGCAACTTCAAGGAGCTGGAGAGGCAGGGAGTCAAGCTTCATGAACTAGTGGTTGGCTATGTGATGTTCAGGCATGCTAATCTTACCGATGTTCAGGAAGCTCAGATGTTGACCTGGGGCTCAGGGAAGTACGATCGGAAAACTGTGATCGAGAACTTACGCAAGCTAGACAAGGGCATCTTCGACGTCAAGCGGAGAAACCACGCGTACCTGCTGGATGGAGATGACGATCTTGGCGAAGAAGAAATGGAAGGCCCTGAAGCCTTCCTCCAACAGGGTGAAGATGAGGCGGAGTCGGACGGCGACGAGGACTACGTGTACATCGGCGAGGAGGACTTGAAGGATGTGTACGAGGAGGAGCACATCAGCTACATACCAGGACGTCAGGCGTTCGCTTCGTGAACAGAAGAACAGCCGAGGCTACTATCCCTCCGGAAAGGGATCTTCGTCCCCAAAGGGCTATGGCAAGGGCTCTGGAAAGGGCTCTGGCAAGGGCTCCGACAAGGGCTACGACAAGGGCTACGGCAAGAACCGTCCGATGCTGGACTTCCGTGGCAAGGGCAAGGGACAGATGAAGTTTGGGAAACATGGAACCAAGGTGCACATCGACCTACTCAAGCTGAGAACAAAGTGTGCAAGGTGCGGCGCAGTTGGCCATTGGGCTCGGGAGTGCACGAACGCTCCAGACGAGAGAGGCCGCGCGTCGTTTCCCAAGTCTCCCTCGGCTTCGACATCGTCCCCCTCGACTAGGTCAGGCTTCTTCGTGGAGTCGAGTGGACATGCACGGACCGACGCGCTGTTCACCGAAAACGAGTCCGTGAGCTTTATGTCGTACTTGCCTACCTTCGGTAAGATACTTTCTTCGGTCCTCAACAAAGAGACGCTCGTGCAACCGCAACTGCTGGAACCTCAAAGTGAAGATCCCCCTCCAAGCTTTGTTGGCGTTTGCACCCGAGCCGGCGAAGGTATCGTCGACACGGCAGCCCAGGACGGGCTCATCGGCAAGGCTGCATTGTTGGAGCTTGCAAGTGTGTTGCGTGGATACGGATTGCAGATCAAGTGGAACACGAAGAAGCAAGCCCAAGCCAGCGGTGTGGGAGGAAAGGCAAAGGTCATCGGCGTTGCAGAGATTCCTGTGGGTCTTGCTGAGTCTTGCTGGGGTAAATGGGCTGTTAGAAGCTACCGTGGTGCAAGAGAACATACCTCTACTTCTACCGATACGAATGCTCAAGCAGCTCAGGGCGGTGGTGGACCTCGACACCGATCGCCTTTGCCTCAAGGCCTATGGGGTTGAAACAGGAATGCATGCCGTACCTTCTGGACACATGGCGGTTTCTGTGACAGAGTTTGCGCCAGAGGGTTGGTCTTTGCCGAAAGCTGCTGAGAGTGAGCGCATGAAACATGAGCAGTTCGTCCTTGCAAGCAGTGGTTTTCTTCAGAGCATGTATCCTCTCGAGAAGAGCCCCGAGCGCCGAGTGCAATTCGAAGTCGGTGAGAAAGATGGCTCAGCTGCTGTTGCATCGGATGATGGATCAACGAAGCCGGGACGGACCGACTCGTCCCGGAGGGATGCCAGCAGGAGTCCTCAGGAGTCGTCGTGCCATAGCACGTTGGAGGATACTCGGCGACAAGATGATCGACCTCATGGGTCTGGTAAGCATGCGGGAAGGAGTGTTCGCTTGGCTACCAGATGGCTCGCAGCGGCTGTTGGGGTTAGTGCCCTCACAGGACACCCCCTCGACTTCGGCCCCGTCTCCTTCTACGACAAGGGCCTCAGACAAGCAGCTGGAGTACGCGAAGATTATCAAGGTCTCCACGTTCCTTGGGATTCGCAAGACCAAGGACCCTCCCCTCAGGAGCCGAGAGATGTGCGAACATCCTACTATCGAGCTGAAGGGTGGTGGAAACCAGTATGCGAGGGAAGTGTGGTGCAATGTGTGCAAGAGCCGCTGGCAGTACCTCAGCCCGGACAAGCTCAACGAGAAGATCAAGGAGCTCGAGAAGTTCAAGAGCAAGCCCAGCACTCCGAGAATGACGGCAGGATCAATGGATCAGGGTCAGGCCTCAAGGACCCCGCAGGTGCTATGTCAGTGCGGAAATGTGACAACACGCTGGGAAGTGAAGAAAGCCGGGCCAACGCAGGGACGCCACTTTCACCGATGCCGGGACCGAGTGTGCGAGTTCTTTCAGTGGGACCAAAGCGAGCAGAAGATCCTGAAGTCCAGGCTGGCGAGCACCATGGACGAGATGATGGAGATCGAGGAGCCGGATGGTGCGATCCCGAACCCCCTGGAGGAGCTACAGGCCAAGACTCAGGCCCAACTTGCGAGCCAGGCCCGCGTGCACCACGAGGAAGTGAACGAACTCAAGGTGCAACTAGCGTGGATGCAGAGCTACCTGAGTCAGTTTCAGGGTCAGGCTCCAGCCGCACACATGGATGGCTTTCAGATGGTCAACGAGCTTTGAGTGTCAGTGGACTTCCGGAGTATGTGCGTCCGGACAACAGCTGCTTTCTATGGAGCGATGAGCAGTTGGTGCATGCAAGAAAGTTGCAAATGCGGGCACTTTGCTTGCATTCCTCGACCCCATGGACTATGCCACTGAACCGCGTCTACTACATGTATGATACTACGGCTAATAGCTGGCTGGAGTGTGAAGGCTGGCTTCCCAAGAGAGCATATGGCAGGTTCATGTTGGCTGTGTTTGTCGATGACGAGAGCATGAATGTGTGGAGTGAGGAGTCGGGTAAGATCAAGGCCCTCTCGGCAGGAGAGCGCAAGCGAACCTCTCAGAACATCAATCTCCTCATGAAGGGCATGTCCACACAGCAACACAGCCCGGTTGTCGAGGCAGTATCACCCTATGGAATTCACAAGTTTGTCGAGTGTGATCAGGCGATGGCCATTTTGGAGCCGCCTGGAAAGCAGCAGTTTTGGGTACAGCTGAGAGACAAAGGCCCCCGTTGCTTGATACTACAGCCGGATCGTGATGAAACCAGTTTGCAGTTGTCAATCGATGCAGCGGAGTGGCAGAATGCGCAAGGAGGTGTCTTTGTGGTTCTGTGCGATGAAGATGATGAGAGTTACTGTCGGCAAGGACTGAGTGATCAAGGTGAAGTATTCGCAGTGAAAATGAATGGTCGCTATGTGATTCTCAGCAACCATGCAAGTCTTCCAGGTCGATTGAAAGATATGGCTGAGAACGGTTTGAAGTTTCGCCTTGAGGACACCAACGATCTTCCACAGAAGCCAGAGGCGCACCTTGAGGACACCAACGATCTTCAACAGAATCCAGAGGCGCACTCTCACAACGAGAGCTTCATGTTTGACGATTATGAGAATATCCCTGAGGACACCGACGATCTTCGACAGAATCCAGAGGCGCACCGGTCGTTTATTTTTGATGTGTGTCAGGAGCACGACTGGTCCCTTAAAACAGATGTGTGTCAGGAGCACGACTGGTCCCAAGGACATTGTTCAGGAAGCAAGTCCTTTCTCACGCTTGGTCAAGTCAATGTCTTGGAGTTCAGAGCAGAACGTCTTTTACGGGAGCGAGACTTCTCTTTCATGTCCATGGAGAAGCTGTGCGAGACCCTTCAGTTCAGACAGGCATCGTCCAGGCAGAGTGTGGAGAATGGGTTGTACCTCTCTCTTGGCCTCTATGCCCACGGCAAAAGCAATGGAGTCACGAATTTGGCCAAGAAGCTTCCCAAATTTACTGAGTACGTCAATCGGGTGTTGAAGTACCAATGCAAGTGTGCTGGGATCTCAAGGCCTACCTGGACGTCGGTCGCAATTGGGTTGAATGCAGGCAGTCTTCCACACAAAGACAACCACAACAAGCGTCTTACAAAGAACTATATCTTCTCCGTTGGAAGACACCAAGGCGGAGGATTGTGGACGCAGACATCCTCTACTACCAACAAGTCGACGTGGAGAACTATGCCAAATGGATCTACAGTGGCTGGTGAGGTGCATGACATTCACTACAAGGCTGCCGAGTTTGATCCTCGGGCGTGGCATGCTTCAATGCCCTGGACAGGCACCCGGTTTGTGATCAGTGCCTTCACTTCCCGAGCAGTCGACATGGTTGATACCAGGGACTCGAAGCTCCTCAGGAAGATGGGCTTCATGCTGCCCCAGGATGCCTTCGTCTACATGTTTGATGGTACAGTGCAGTTTGGAATCGGACAGTTCTCCCAGGTGTATGTGGAGGAGGATGAGCAGCGGTTCGAGCCGGTGACGGAAGACCAGCAGGACGTCGAGGACTCTCGAGATGCACATGTGGATGATGATTTGGACCCAACGGCCGAAGAGGAGAGGCTGATCAAGAAGCTTCATGAGAACCTTGGCCATCCCAGGCCCTTGGACATGGCCAGATCGTTGCGATTGGCACATGCAAAGCCCCATCTTGTGAGGTATGTGGCAAAACGGTTCAGTTGCGCTACATGCGAGGCAAAGCCACGACCAAAACCGGCTAGACCGGCAATTCTTCCCAAATCCTACGAGCCGGGCAAGGTTGTGGGAGTGGATGTGGTCTTTCTTCAAGGACTGGACCCCAGACAGAGCTTTCCGGCTCTTTCAATGGTGGATTGGGGTACCGGTTACCAAATGGTGGAGCGACTTCGGAGCACGGAGTCGGACCACACCTGGAGGACCTTTATGAGGACGTGGGCCAGGGTGTTCGGTGTTCCTGACATCATTGTTGCAGACTTGGGTTCCGAGTTCAGAGGACAGTTCTCAGAACTTGCTGGACAGGCAGGTGCCTTGATTCGTCATACGGCAGCCAGGTCACCATGGCAAGCTGGAAAGACTGAGAGAGCCGGAGCCCATTTCAAACACATCTATGAGCGTGCCAGAGAATCCACCCACATCAGCTCTTGGGAAGAAGTCAAGACGCTTCTTTATGAAGTTGAGAGCGCAAAGAATAGATATGGAAACCGGAGTGGTTTTTCTCCTATGCAAAGGCAGATTGGACACAATCTTCGACTGCCAGGGTCTCTACTTTCAGACGATCATTTGGATCCTCAGCTGGTTGTCCAAGGAGCAGGAGATGAGATGAGAAAGATGTTGGAGATTCGCAAATGTGCTCAAGAGGCCTACATCAAGTCTCAGACCGAGGTGGCCCTGTCAAAGGCGAAGAATGCAAGAAGCAGAATTCCGGTGGACTTCAATGCAGGCGAGACGGTGTATGTCTTTCGTCAACCTCGAGAAAGGAAGCGACGACATATGATGACGCCGGAGGCCCACAAATCAAGGAAACCTACTTGGGTAGGACCAGGTTTGGTGCTAGCAGTGGAAAAACCAAGCTTGTGGGTTTCGATGAAAGGCGAACTTTGGAAAGTCAGCTTTGAGCAGTGCCGTCATGCCACAAGCGAAGAGCAAATCGCAAAAGAACTAGTAGCTGGCGAACTGGAAGCTCTACGTGAAGAACTAGGTCGCTCGGCTACGAAGAGAACTTTCAGAGATATGACGGGCGAGGGCGTTCCAGGAGATGAAGATGATCAAGTTGGAGAACCAGAAGGCCTCGAACCCCCAGCTCAACGACCACGGCTTCGGCAAGCCTCTGAAGTACCTGTACCGGATGATCCAGAGGAGCTGGAGTATGCTCCATCAGAACCTGATGTACAACAAGCTCCTCAACTTGATGTACCACAACCACAGAATGAAGATCTTTCAGGACCACAGCAAGAGACCGAAAGGCAGCGAACCGAGTCTGAGCCAGAGCCTTTACCCACACCCAGGTTGACTCCGGAAACTACAAGGACAGTGCTGCGCAATGAGATGCTGGATGGAAACTTTCCGGGTTCTCCTTCTTATGAAGCAGTTCGGCGACTTTCTGCACATCGACCTCACAACGAGCCCCACCTCGCTGTGACCCAGGAAAAGGGAGTTCATGAATGGTACTGTTTTGAAGAAGGAAAGTGGAGACGGGAACAGGATGAATGGGAGTTCATCAACCCCAATTTGGTGGTTCGTCGACATCGACTTCCTCGGGATCACCTCTGCAACCCCTCCAAGATCAAAGGAACACTGATGCCCAGAAGGCTCAAGGTTCGACAAACCTTTATGGTTATGGAGGACGGGACTATCGACAAGAGCAAGGACTTCTGGTTCAAGCAGAGGAAAAACAAGACGGCCACAAGCAAGCCATGGACGGGCTTCACAGTGTTCTCCAACAAGGAAGTTGACCTCGAAAACTTCATGGTTGGGAAGGCTAGAGGACAAGGCGAGGTGTACGAGCACGAGATCAAACCGGATGAGTGGCCGGAATGGAGGAAGTCGGACAAGGGCGAATGGGACAAAGTCGAGAGCACGGGCGCAATCAAAGTGTTGAGTCTAGAATCTAGAAGAGTCAAGAAGGATTCGCAATAGTGAGGAGCGTCACAGAATCATTCCGAGCAGGATGGTTCGACGGTGGAAACCTGCAGAGCAACCGGGCAAACCTCCAACCCGGAAGAGCAGATGGTGCTTGAGGGGAGACAAAGATCCAGATCTTCTGGAGCTAGATCGACATGCCCCCACTCTCAACACCACGTCGTTTGGAGTGCTGCTTCAAATAGCATCGTCTATGAAATACCCCGCAGCGGTTGGAGACTTGAAGAATGCCTTCTGCCAGAGCATGCCCTTACTACGTCGACAAGGCAGGTTGTACGCTTCCCTTCCTAAGAGCGGCATTGATGGACTTCATGAAGAACAATTGGTTGAAATCATTGCCGGAGTCTACGGACTAGGGGACTCTCCTCAACACTGGCGCAAGACGCTGCGTGAAGCGATTTTAGCTTTGGGCTACCGTGAATCTCTTCTAGATCCTACCGTCTACTATTTGCAGACGCAGGAGATCCTCGACGGTGCGATTGCAGTGGAAGTGGACGATTTGTTCACCTTTGGGAATGCGGTGCATCAAGGCCGTATGAAGCAGCTCCAGGAGAAGTTCCAGTTTGGGAAATATGAGGATGTGATGAAGTGTCCAGAAGGAGTGGGATTTAACGGTCGTAGAATCCACCAGCTCCCAAACTACGAGTTTGAAATCGACATGTTCAAATTCGTTGAGGAAAGACTGAGTCCGGTGCAGCTCAGCAAGGGCAGGAAAGCCAATGCCAAAATGCTCGCGAATGACAGCGAAGTGAACCAGATGAGAGCGGTGGTTGGTGCGCTGAACTGGCTAGCAAAGGAAGGAAGACCAGATGCTGCAGCCGCCGCATCCCTGGGAGCCAGTACTTTTCCAAAGCCTACGGTGCAAGACGTGATCGACGTGAATCGAGCTGTGTCTATGTTGAAAGAACGTCCCGAGCTGAAAATCCGGATCCGCGGGATTTCGCCGGAGAAACTCTCATGGGGAGTTGTTTCAGATGCGAGCTTCGCCAACGCCTACGCGGGACATAGCCAGGGCGCCTATGCCATCTTGGCCTTTGACGACAGCCTCAAGGATGGTTACCGAGTTCCATGTTCATTGATTTCCTGGAGGAGTGGACGTATCCAAAAGGTTGTCAATTCCACTTTGGCAGCGGAAACTCAGAGCTTGAGCAAAGGACTGGGTGAACTGTGCTGGGTGGCATCACTCTACAACGAGCTCATGGACGTCAACTTTAAGTTGTCCGAATGGGAGCAACGGCTTCAAGGGAACAGGGTTATCACTATGGCCCCAGAAGACTCCAGCGAGGAGCTCAAAGGAAGCCTGTGCATTGTGGATGCTAAAGCACTTTATGATCACCTCTCCAAGGAGACTGCTGGCCCATCAGCAGACAAGAGGACTGGTCTGGAAATTCAGGTCATCAGACAGAGCATGAGTGCCATCAACAGTGAAGTTCGATGGGTACCTCACCCCCGCATGGTGGTGGACGGCTTGACTAAGAAAGGAGCTAACATGAACGCTCTGTACGACTTGTTGGACAGTGGAGAGTACCAGATCGTCGACGAGGCCCAGGCTATGGAAGAGAAGAAGCTTGAGCGTGAGCACCGTGGCTACAACAGACGCTGACAGCAACGAACGAAGTTCGGGGAGCTGTGAAAGTCAGTGTCGTTTGCTCTTCGTTGCTGTGCATAGAAACGTGCTGTTACATGCTGGCTCATCAGGGGCCCCTTGAGTAGATGAAGCTACGCAGATGCTGATAGCAGGAAAAGTCATGGAGTGCGACTGCTGAGTGCAGATAGAGCACAAGGGTAAGCCGCCTGTTATCACACCCTTCAAGTCTCCCCCTTCAAGCCTCTTGAAGTCCCACCCTTCACCCCCTTCAAGCCTTTCGACCCTTCGTCTCCCCTCCCCTTCGCTTCCCTTCTTAAGATCCCCTTAAGGCCCTTAAGCCTCCCCTTGAAGCATCTCTCAAGCTCTCTTTTAAAGTCTCACTTAAGCTCCCCTTCGTTGAAGATCTAGGGTCCAGCCCCTACAGTTTGGAGTTACCTCTGCATCGCAGAAGAAACGGTCGCTCCGTTTGCATCGTCGTTCTTCTCGCCAGCGACATGGCTGCAACCCAGCATGATGCCAGCGCACTCCACATACAAAAGCCAGGATACCCAAAGCTGCAAATTGCCGCACATCAAAATCAGTGAGAATCCGTCCGCTAGGAAAACAGCCGCCCACACCACATTGGTTGCTTTTACTGTGTAAACCATCTTATAGAGACGAAAGACAGGGCCTCAAAGTGGGCATGCCGTGAAGAATCCATTGCAACAGGCCAAGAAGCTTGTCAAGTTGCTTGCGGAAGACCTCGCGGTGTCGAAGGCAGTCAGACATAAGCTCATAGAGCTTGTTGCGCTTAGCTTCCGGAAGCGAGAAGCAAGCGGAGGATAGGTTGATTTCCCGTTCTATCCATGTTATTGTCTGACCCAGTTGAAGCTTTCTTCATGAAAGCGGGATCTTGAAACACATAAAAAGCCAATGTTAGAGCACCATAACGTGCCTCCCAGTTGCGGAAGTGTCTCTTCTTAT
>CAJNDV010002213.1:0-26075 GCA_905221635.1 Symbiodinium sp. CCMP2456
GGTATGTTTTTCCATCGCTGTTGGGGGTCTGTTGCTGAGATAATTTATCCGCAACAAAACGCACCCCTTCATATAAATATCGAATTCTTATCTAATCCGCGATCCCATTAGCGCAAAATTTCCCAAACCTCCTTTTATTATCCTCCCCTCCATCGTTATCAATCCGAAAGTCAACCCCATCCGCCCACCAGATAATTCTTCCTTATTTTTTTTGAATCATATTATATTCCGTATATAATATCATGATCTCCTTGGGCATCATAGCTTTATATTTCTAAAAAATAAATCTATAAATATTTCTATAGATAAAATATAGAATAAATCTTATCTTAATATATTGAAATTCCTCATATCAATCTAAGTAAGGAAGAATATAAATATCGCCTATATTAATCGTAATCAGGGCAGGCAGATCACGATTATCTTTTAATTAAGGCCTTATGATAGTTCGCCTACCTATCTTGATCCTGATCTTTATATATTTATAGATCTATATAAAAAATAATTAATTATATAGAATTATTCATTCACAATTATAGTTTATTGAAAACCAGAATCAACTCGCAAAATTGTGTAGCATCCCTTCACCCCTGCACTCGCTTCTCCAAATAGAGGATCTAGTTGTGTTGCCTGATCTGACGCGGCACCGGTTGAGGTCGAGAAGCCACTGGATGGGTTCAAGTTCGGCGACGTTTGTCTGGATTCGGGACGACGTTCGCGGTCCAACAACAGAACCCGAAACCCTAAACCCAATAAGGCTTCCCACAAGGGTTCTGAAGACTCACCCTATAAGGCTTCCCACTCAAGGGTTCTGCAGATTTTGGGGTTTAGTGGACAGCTGTGCCGCCACGGCTTCCGCCAAGCCTCATGGCCAGACCCGGGGTTATCGTGTGTCTGCCCTCAGAAATCTGTAGTATATTATAGCATAATCAAATATAGTATAGTAGAGTACAGTATAACCAAATATAGTATGGTAAGGTATAATGTCCACTACCGCGCTCAATGGAGATGCTCTGCTGTAGTCGAAACGAGAGCATGAATGAGAGTTGGTCCAGGCAACAGTTCTCAAGGTCCCCCCCACCATCCGTGTACCCTCCATGCATGATGTGGACTGATGTTGGTGCTCATAATAGACTCTCTATCCATCGGTATCAAGCTTTTTGAGCCAAAGTCGAAGAAGTTGGCTACATCTACTGCCACTCCCGCAACCTGACCAGGTGGTTCCCTTTCGCCCTTTGGAGACAGCATTGCATTCCAGAGGCACAGCACCTACATACCTCAGAGCAGATCGCACTCACAGAGCGTGCTTGCAGTGCTGATCGGTCACAAAAGCTTTTCTCGCGTGTCGGCGATGCATAGGATCTACGGTTCTTTTCTTTCTCCGACGACTTGACTCCATTCCTCTGGCCTCTGGATTCCGACTAGCTGATCAGGATACAAAATACATATCCACTGGTTAGGATCCGCTTTACTTCTCTCCCTGTTCGGAGACTGCCATGTGTTTTCGACTCACACACTCGTACGAAGGCAGGCATGGCAGCGGAGGTCTGAGCTATACGGTTTAGGGCTCGTGGTCGATAAACCCACGGGATGAGGTCGAAGTCTGCTCCGGTGAGACGCCATGCTTTTGGCATGCAGAAACTCAACGCACTCGAAACTTGAGGATTCAATTTGGAGAAGCTCTTTGCTGAAGCTTTTTGTTTGGGGGTCCGTATCTAAGGGCGTGCACCGCTGATTCTCTGATTCTGCCATGTACTATCTGCTCAGGGCACCCTTCTGGTCCAACTGTGCTTGACGAAACGAAGCTTGAAGAGAACCAAGGACGGCGGCGTTGGGTGCTTGCATGAATGGCTATGTTCTGGGAAGCCCATCGGGCCAGCCGAGGTCCCAAAAACACAGCCATCAGGGCTTCAGCATGGCTTCGGCCTGGCACACTGCGCATACATGCAAAAAGAGGAAAAGGCTCAATTAAAGCCTTGAACAAATAATTCTCAAGACTGCGGTCGGTCTCGTGGTCTTGTTAGACTCCTTAATTAGGGCTCGCGACAAACACACCGAAAACAGGCGGGTTCAGGCTGTAAAGGGGCCTGCAATCTCTCGGAACTGTGGCTGAGGATGCAAGGCTTCAGGCGCCCACGAACGGATTTCAACATCGCTCACTCTCCTGCAAAATCCGGTACGCCCGAGACGCCGTTGTAAACACGTTTCCTTTCATTTGGCGGTCCACATGGCCTTCTCGCCATAGTGCCGTGTGCATTTGGTATGCGAATCGTGCTCTCGCCGAAGTGCAATGCCATGCACAGTTTCACATCGCATCGCTCGAGGATGCGGAGACCACGGCTGGTTGACTCGGTCGCTAGAAGAGGTGACTGCAGTTCCAAGCAATTGAAAGCTTGAGCCTTGGAAATCGGAAATTGCATGCACTATCGTTGCAGCGCATGGCTGCATGGCGCGGGCTCTCAGCTTCTGCAGGCGGGTCTGGTATGGTCTCACCATGGTGTCGCTCGCGTGGAATTCGGGGCCTCCTGACATAGTTGTCCTGTGCGGAAAATGCTGCGGACGTCGAGGCCTGAATGCGAGTGCAATACGCTGAGTTCCACAGGGGTGAGGGGCCTGCCAAGCCCTGACCAAGACGATCGTGCGCTGTATCATGTGCACGTTCCGTACCATAGCAACGTGCCAGAACGTGCTGCGGTGTAGTTTTTGTCTTAGCCTTCTCGCAGTGCCACAGCACTTCTGTCGACTTTTGTCATTATTCACGATTGCAATGTAAGGTTTTGGTGGACATCGAAGATTCTGCAGAAGCACACCTTCGCGCTCAAGGCCTGAACTCGCAGTGAAACAAAAACCGCTCCACACCGATCTTCCCTGCGCAGCGACAGATTTTTTGCACCGGCAACCTAGGAGCAGCCTACAGACCCAAAGCTCTTGAATCCTCCTCAGCTCAAAAGCTGCGCCTCTAATCCATCGTAGACTCCGTCGGGCTTCGACGGGTCACCGCGGAAAAGCCTCGGCACACCAAGTGAGTCTTAGGGCCTTCTTGTTGCCGAAAGTCTCTGTCAACAGAAGACCTGACCTCATGTTCGGGCTGTCCGCGAACACATGTCTAAAGGCCGCGAACACATGTGAAAAGGCCGTTGCTAGAAGGGCCATAGCTGTTGCCACAGGCTGCTCGCTGGCGGAATGTTGCATGCGCGGGTTTTGGGATGTTACACGTAACTCAAGCTACAGTTGCACGGCTTTCCTGTATGGTCTTCTCCACAAGTGCCCGACATTCTCCAAGCTTTACGGGCGAAGCAAGGGGTGTCTCAAGGGAGTTTAGGTTGGGTCCATTCCACAGCACGTCAAAGCACGGGTATCGAAGCTTTCTCCTCCGTGGGCTGAGTTCGGCTGGTCGCCATAGCACCATTGACCATCTCTAGTGTCGAGTTGCACAAACATCTCTTCGAGACCACTGAGAGCAACTCGCAGCTTGGATGCTCGTCATTAGACTACCCTAGCTCACATGTTCCGGACCTCCTGCATGCCTAGAAGGACATTTCAATCGGCTGTATGAGACATGCTCTACTGAAACGATCTCGAAACTCCGAAGCGACAAACTTAATCAGAGGACCAACTAGCCACAAGATGTTTGTGCAACTGTACGTACGCACAGCACGGCCCACCAGGACAACACATCACGTGCCGACGGGTCTTGGCTGGCCTTTGTTTCCCTTTCAGAAGGGCGGTTCACCGTTCCAGTTTTGGGATGATAGATAGATATGACGGCTTAAAACTCAGACTAGTTGCACTGTTTGCCTATGTAGGTGTACCGTGTCTTCTCATGTTGGTATATTTCAACGAATGCCGAAGACTGCTTGTGTCTGGCCAAAACCGAAGGCCAGGGTCTTGGCCTGCGGTCTGTACGAGTGTCGACAGTAGTCGTATAGAGTGATTTGAAGCTCGCGGCGTTGTCTTGGTGGGTGGCGGACATGAGTCATAGATCACCCCACGTGGACGATCGTCGGCTGCGATGCAAACACCCAGAAGGCCTCAAACTCGAAAATAAATCTGTTTACTTCGCAACAAAAAATACAACATGTCAATAACTTAAATGGAAAACCATTACTTGCAGACATACCTAAGAGCCAAAATGATAAATCTAATAGTTTGAAGCCAAATTGCTTCGCCGCGCTTCCGAAATCTGGAAATGGGTCCCTATGACTGCTTCAGAAGCAGTTGTCCAAACCTAACAGCTCTGGAAGCTGCAACCCAAGCTTATTGCCTTAATGCCCACTTCATGACAGCCTTCGTGAATGTCGAATTTGCACAGCCAGCGGTCGCCATACAGGTATGAACGAAGCGAGGCCTTGAAATGTCAGATGAAAGCAGTACTGCCACTACTGCTGCGGGTGCTGTTGTCGGTGGTAGTAGTCATCGCACTAATTGTAGTACTGATACTGATTGCATACCAGCAGTAGTAGTAGTAGTAGTAGCAGTAGTAGTAGTAGTAGTAGTAGTAGTAGTAGTAGTAGTCGTAGTAGTGCTAGTGCGAGTGAATGCTAGTTATTACCACCACCGCCACCACGGCCACTACGAGGACGACAACTACTACCACTACTACGGGTGCTCACGTTTATACTACTACAGCTGACACTCATCCATCACCACCGTACGAGTGGCTGGTGAGGTGGTTGGTCCCAAATACTACCACTCCATCACCATCGTCAGGGCTCTGGCGCGGTTGATTATGGCCAGGCCCATTCTGTCATTACGCGTCTGCGCTGTTGCTTTCTTCGCTACCTGTACCGGGCATCGAATCTCGCGACGACAGCTGGTTTCCCGAAGCTAGCACGCGATTCTCATCTGCACTAGTACACCGGAGAAGTCTCTGCTGAGTCTATCCAGTAGACATTCTCTGCCTCACTTCCCCTTTTCCTCTGTGTCTTTGTTTGACAGAAGCTTGATCAAATCAGGGTTGGAGAAAAGATCCATGAGCTCCTGGTGCGAGTGAGTCTCGAACCCCAAGTCAGGCAAACACCACAATCTCAAAGCCGTAATGCCTAGCTAAACCTAGACCTTAAACCCTGAACCGAACCCCAGTGTTCCGGCCAAGACAAAGGTGCCATTCTCGCCTGATTTGATTTCTGCACAGTCATACAGACACCCGTCATCGTGAAACTTAAACCCTGAGATAAACTTCATGTTCAAGGAAGCCTCCCTTATAGCCACAATCCAAAACCTGGTGTAAGCACAGGGTTCCGTCCTTCGAAGAGATGTTGCTGTCACCCGCCCCATCACCTTCGGAACGACAAGCTGCATACTAAATCTCCCTGGCGGAAGTACCGGAGAGCCGCACGGTGCAGGGACCAAAGCAATCAAGCCCACAGGCAGAGGATTCCGTCCAAGAGGAAACTCGATCCGATGATGTATCTCGCAAGTCATCTGCAGCCACTGACCCCCCTGAAACCCCACCTCCCTGTTAGGGTTTCGACTCTCACTCTCGCACGCAGCAGGCAAGGCTCCACACAAGTCCGTCACTGTTAGGGTTTAGGGGTTCAGGGTTTGAAGTCTGGAGTTCAGATTGCTGGCTTGCGGCGGGGACACAATTGAAGTCAAGTTTTGCATGCGGCACCTTCTTAAACTTCCCCAAACCCCTAAGTCCCAGGCTAGCTGTGGCTCGAAAAAGCTTCATCCTTTAACACACGTTTGCGGCACGTCAGTCCGGATGCCAATGAGGTCCTCATCCATACTGCCCCAGCCGCTTAAGCGTACTTCCAAGTTTGTAATCTTTCCAATGACTACGAAGTATGAGGTTCAGGGTTCAGCACTTTGGGTCGCAGGCTGTCGATGAAGGGTCATTCGATTTAAACATGATTCCTGCCTTCAGTCTTTGGTGCTGGTGCCACCTCGTTGGCCATCGCAGGCTCCTGCGCCACCAATGAGTTTGTTGAAAAGCCGCGCAAAGCAGCACATCCAAGCCATACGGAGTTCTACAAAGAAACGTGCAGATAAACAGGCAGCAACTAACACCAATTGTGGACGATCCCGCCCACATGCATGCCTGTGCACTTGCTTTTTTGTTTATATGCACGCACACACATGTGCATATATGCATATATGGGTACAGATGCATGCACACACACGCACACCTTATCAGCACATGTATATAATGATGTGTGATATAAACACATGAACGGCATGTAACACACCCGCTTTGCTTTGGATTGTGCGACAAGCGAAACAAACGGGGGGGTCTCGGCGAACTCCTGGGCCTGTCAGCTCCCAAACACCCAATCGTGGAACCCGAAGCCTAAACCCATTACATAGTAACACTAATATTAATAGCAATAGTATGCATTCAATAGTGCCCTCCTTCACCGGCTCTGCTTTCACGCCTGCATTGCTGACCTCGGAGGATTGCACCGGTTGCAAGGATTGCGGTGTATGGTCTTGCGTTTTTGGCCGTGGGCTTGGGACCGCGCAAGGCGTAGCGCCTCAATGTGTGAATGAGCTCCTTCCCTCGGAGCCTGAACCATACATCCTAAGCATGTTCTGGTCTTCAAAGTGTGGGGCGACCACAACTGCAGAGACAAGATCTCACTTCGAATGCTACCTGTTTCAAACGTTATTGCTGGAGGGGTTGGGTCTTTAGACATGACGTTTCTGGATACGACTTCGTCTGTGGTGCTGTGGTGCACCTGTAAATGAAAAACTACATCCTATATACCATACTAATCCCTAGTCCCGAACTCGAAACCTCGAAGCACGGCCCTTAAGACTGCAAAAGGCAGACTCCGAATTCCATGCATCTGCCAGGGTGATAGAGGTGATAGTTTCACTGGAGGACTCTGGTACATCACGATCTTGATGATGCTAGAACTGACACACGGCCCTGGGGCTCAACCAGAATGGCAACAGCCGGTGCCCATATCCCAAATGCCGAAGCCCTGGACCCACAATTCAGCGAGGCTGCTGTGGTTCCTGCAGTGCCAATGATGCCCAACAGACTGCCATTTCGCGGGATGTGGGTGTTCAGCTCATACAGTGACTTTAGCACCTGCAGTCGCGGATACGCAATGTAGTGTCGACACGGACAGAAGCCGCTTTTTATGTACTGCAAATCTGTTTCATGGTCGAGCATGACTAGCAACTCTGGTTGATGGTCCCCTTCTGGTTTCATTGCAATACGGTATGTTGCGCAATTTGGTCCTTGCGCGATTCACTGCAACAAATTAGGCGAGATAGAGGGGAGCTGGCCAGCTCGACACTGAAGTAGTACAGCTTTTCGGCAATCTTCCTGAAGAGGTGGTATAGGTCGTTAAAACAACAACTAAAATGGTAAAAGCCTCCTGCTCAGCTATTCTGAGCCTCTTCCCCAAATCATTCCTAGCCGAGACTCACTCAAGGAAAAGTCTACGCCCTTATATTACGGCTATTACGGTTCGCCCTGACAAAATTTTGCCCGTGTCATCTCACGAAACGCTCGCGGCAAAGCTCTGCCTGAGCCTTTAGAAACCCATAGTGCCCAAACATGTATCCCTTTCCCCACCAGCGGCTGATGCTTGAGGCATTCTTTAGTTGTGTTTCGGGGCCCGGGGAATGCTGTTTCTTTGGGGCTCGGTTCTCTATGTGGGTGGTTGTCAAAATTAGGGTCCCTTTTTGGGTCCTTGTTATAATACGGCACCTGTTATTTACGGTACCCCCAAAAGGGACCATAATTTTGACAACTACCCATGTAAACCCGGTGCTACCTCGCAGAGCCGCCAACCCTTGTCAGCCCAGCACGCCAATCATCTTGAGTTCAGGCTCAAATGTTCATGCTGCAGGGTTTGCATTGCGGGGTCGGTTACAGACTAAACTACCGGCTTTACCTTTTGAAGCTTGATCCTGAGACCCCAAACCCGAAAAACTCCTTTCTAACCCTAAACCCTGTACTCCCAAAAGCTCTCAACACCTCCAAACCGTGAATCCTCCAAGGTGCCTCAGGGCTTTCGCCAGCTGGCCTCAGCTAACAGCTAACAAACGGGCCTTAATGATTAGACGAGGGGTTTCGGGGTTTGGTTGTCAGGGTTTAGGTGCAGTATAGAGCCAGTCGACGTCTACTCTGGGGTTTGGCATGCTAGACCCTGGACCCTAAGATAGAAATGAAGTGGGGCATTATCCACCAAAGGCATCACCATGATCACCATCATCACATCACCGGATACATGCAAGCTCTCTCATCTTGCAAATGACTTGTTTTCCACGCCCCCAAGCATTAAACACTAAACCCTCTTCAATGTCCAGCGGCATGACATAGAGTGCCAGGCCGTCATCTAGGCGAGCCACCCCGGCACGAGCCCTGGCAGATGCAACGATGCTTCGCGCACAGCGGAAGGCTGACAAGATACTTCCTATGGAAAACCCCACGTTGCGAGAGGCTCCCAGACTACGTGCAGACACATGTTTGACCCCAAAATGCATAGAGCATTAGATCTGAACAGCCAGACTGACAAAACCGCTTTTTTAACGCTTTGGGGTTGTGGTTATCGAAATTCAGATGGCACAGTGTCTCGAGTTTCCGACCTCCCTGGGACATATCCCAGATCCCTAGACAAGTCCTGCAAGCTGAAGGATACACTTCTGATTCCTTCACATTGCACCTCAATAGTATGGTTCCATCGACGGGATTCCTGCTTATCTTAGAGCACAAGGTTTTGAAGATCCCACCCTTCAAACCGCGACTAAGCCGACGCCCCAAGATGCTGGACCCCTACAGCCTTAACACTTAAACATCTCATATCCTCATGCCCTACATCCTCCGCCCAAATTTGTCTTTACAGAACCTGAAACCTCAAAACCCATCGCCCCAAACCCCTAAAATCCAAAAACCCCCCTTCAAACTCCCAAACCCTCAGCCTTAAATTCCTTCACCCAGAACTCCCAAACCCGTAAGCCGAATACCCCAACCGTAAACTCTAAAACCCCCCACTTCGTTTTGAAGTACGCGATGTAGTCGTCGAAGGATCGCTGCTCTGTCGGCGTTCTTGGATCCAGGCCTGGAAAGAAGGGGTTTAGGGTTTAGGGCGTTAGGGGTTTAGGAGGGAGGGAGGGATAAGCCCTCAACCGTAAACCCTCTATTTTGTGCAGTGTTTTGTTGGGAAGTAGGAGGCTTTATAAGTAAGTTTACAGGGACTTAGAAAGGCCCAGGGCCCTTAATTAGGGAACATCTCTTCAATCTGCGGAAGGATTGCGAGATTTTAGTGCATGGCCCAGGGTCATTGAGCAAGGGTTATGACAAGTGCACTATGTTCTTGAACCGTACTCAAGATGCAGATACCCCTCCTGTGTTTCGCAAGACGGTTTCGCAGGGAAGAGCTAAGTTTCCACGAAGATTCTCTTCAATATCAAAAGACATCATGGCAGATGTTGTTTGTAGGTTGATGTGGGGCACATCTTGTGGTAGTCGAGCCACCAATAGATAAAGAGGAAGAAGGAGTCGCACGAGCTGTGTGCTACTGAGCCGTGATAATTAACAAAGCTCGAGGCCAGCGCAGGAAGCGCATGAAGTAAGTAGCCCGATACTGAGATACAGAATGAAGAATGCTATTTTGACTGCTCTGGCGGTGCTTTTGTCTAGGTAGATTGCAACAAGCATTGACACAAGCTTTGACAACCAGACTCTTTCCGGATGGAAGTGTAGTTCAACCCTTGCACAAATGTAATACGTAATCTTCACCTCCCAAGCCCATCAAGCCGCCAAAAACCTTGAAGCCCGCTACAGTTCGCCCGAAACACCACAGCCCCATCGTTGGGGCAGTGAAGCTCGTTGGGGCAGCGAGGCATCACAGCAATGCTTCGGCTTTCGACGTAGCTTCGACTTGGGATCAGCAGTGGTTTCCTGGTATTTAATGATACGGCGCGATTGAAGATTCAGGAAGCATTTGTCCACGTCGAATCCCTTTGCATCAGGCTTGTTGCTTCGAGCCCGAAGCCCCAGCGTGAACCGTAGCCCCTTTCCCGTCTCTTGTATTTCCGAGGTACTTAGAACTGTGCCCGTTGATATGCGCCGCGCGACCTGGCGGAGAGTGTGCTTGATGAGCTCGGTACGAGGGCACGTTTTCACTGCCAAACATCTAGAATGAACCGATCTTATGCATATATAATTAGATATACATACCACACATTCCGAACCTGCTACCTCTAAAGTTTATGAAGCTATTCCGTGTGTATTTAAGCAGTTCAATACACCGATGTTAAACAATCAAGCGCCCCGACTGGCCGATGCCAGATATCAAACTCCAGGTTCTACCTAATATGCACCTTGGACGCCGCTCCATAACGCCTGCATTTTTTGATCGGACTCTTTAGATGTTGCTATCCTCTACCCGAAATTTCTGAAAGCACTCGATCCCCACCCAAAAGCAAGCTAAACCGAAGCCAGGCTCGAGAATCAGCTCTGAGACAGGGGTTAAGGGTTTAAGGTTTAGGGGCCTTGCTAGTTATATTCATTTTCTGGAATTGGGTATACTCTACCAGACTGATAATCAGGAAACCCCAAAAAAATACTATTCGTAATTCTTCACATCCCTATGGTAACCAAACGCTCTCAACTGCAGGCTTTTGAAGCCATCGATCTCCGAAAGACCCGACTCAAGCTTAAGAGCTGTTAGGATTTATCGTGTTTATAGGGTTTGGGGTTTTGTACTCTTCTGCCAAAGAACCTAAACAGGTGTCGGGGGGGGGGGGGGGCGGAGTGTACCATGCTTTTGCACGAGCTGCTTAGAAAGATCTTGCTACGAGTGATTAAGGTGGTTTGGTAAGGAACCCTCTCAAGCGCAGGTCAAGACCTCAACAACGACCTTTACTTACAACGCTGTCGACAAACTCTGCTGATCTATACCCCGGAGTGATGAACCCTAACCCTTACTTTACCGACTTACAACTAACCCTTAATTTACCGACTTACAACTAGAAGTCATGAACCCTAACCTAACCCTGAAACCCTGAGTGCTAATCCTGAGCCCTGCCGACTCCTTCCCTCCAGGACCTCGTCGAAAGGAACGCGGTGCTTGATATCCAGAAGGCTTGAGTTGCTGGCGGCGGTGCGAACCGCGACCATGATGTCCTGCATCTTGCCTTGTCTCTTCAGGCCAGGGAAGCTCATGGAAGCTTAGGGCGTTTTGGGGCCTTGTGGGGTTTAGGGTTTGGATGGTATACTTGGGGGTAGAAGGTTTAGGCCGTGGGCTTTTTTCCATATGGTTTCGCCGCTCACACTCGGACAATCCAGGCGAGGCATATGGTTTAGGGTTGTCGGTGGGATACGTTGAGGTTGTAGGCTTGGAGTTTAGGATCCTCATCTGCGCGGCTGGTTAAATTCATCGCAGAAGACTCGAACCCTGCACTCATTGGACTCTGAAAACACTAGGAGTTAGGACTAGGGAGACCCTTGGGGACTTTTAAGAGAGCCAAAGAAGGGTTAAGAAGGGTCCCCTGTAAGGGGTCTTTCTAGTACTACCTAGGAAGCACCTTTTGCCCTTAACACCAAAACCCAAGCCCCACAACTCCAAAGACCGATGCACCTGGAAGCTTCACTGCCCAACCTGTCCAGTACTTGAGGGAACTAAAGGTTAATCTTGCGGATTTTTGGGATTATTGCACCCCAGTAAAGGTCAAAGGTTACCTACTCTACTAACTCTAAACCCTGAACCACTGGGACCCTGAAAGCAGCCCTAAATCCTAAACCCCTAAACCCCTAAACCCTAAACCCTAAACCCCGAAACCCTAAGCCCCTAACTCTAAACCCTAAACCCCTGAACCCCTAAACCCCTAGACCCTAAACCCTAAACCCCAACCCTGAAACCCTAAACCCTAAACCCTAAAACCCTGAGCCCTTAACCCCTAAACCCCAAAACAAACCTAGAGACCGTCCAAGGGGCCGTGGTGGAGAGCGACCCGGGCCGGCAGCTTCTTGCTGCCGTTCCGTGTCAAGGTAAGCATCCCTCGGACTTCACTGGGCTGTCTTAGGGTTTAGGGTTTAGGGTTTAGGGTTGTATATGTATATATATATATATATGTATCAGGATTTAGGGTTCAGGGTTTAGGGTTTCATGATTTGGGGCTTTTAAAATGATAAAACAGCAAAAGAGTTAATTTAGTGTGACATAATAGTACAGTATGGTCTTTTGTGGGATGGAGGCAGATGGGATTCGGGCTCCCTGTTAGATGGGCTCTTATTTAGGATCATCCCACCTAGCCTTCATCCCACCTTTTTTTAGCCTGCAACACGGCTTAATGTAGAGGGGCCTTCATAATTGGAATAGGGCCTTGGGGTATCTTCTACTATACTTATAACAAGGAGCCCCCAAAATAGTATGGGTAATTATTTAGGCTTCTATAGTAGGCAGGCTTGTCGGCACTGAGCATGAACCCGAAGTGGGAACCTCAGGCCCTGCTTCAGGTTGAGGGACGGACATGGCGGAAGAGTAGGAATCGGTGAAAAGCCTGGCTTGGAAAGGGAGAACATGAGGAGCACAGCTCCACTTCGGGTGTCCCGGACTTTTGGCTTCAAACGCAAGAAGCGGAAGGGCGCCGAAACCTAAACCCAAGCACCCTAAAAGACCCTACAAAAACAAACAAAAACACCAAAAACCCTCAACACCCTAAAACACCCTAAACCCCTACACCCCAAAACAACCCTAGATGGCTTCTGCGGACAGGCATCCCGTCCAGAGTGCTTTCTCTGCAGCCTCAAGGACGTCGGTCCAAGGGAAGGTTCAGTTTGGGACCGAGCCTATGGAATAGTGAAGGTCTGAGTTCGCAAAATCTTGAAAACCTACTTCGGAACCCTAAGCCCGAAGCTCCAAACCTAAAAACCAAGCCTCCGAACCTGTCCCAAAATCTAACCCGGCAGAGGCCAAACAAGAATTACCCGAACCGACGTTTGTGATAGAAACACAGGTGTGAACTACTCATCAATTTAGGGGGAAGGGTCGGCATGGTGGGACGCTGGGAGGGGCGATGCTGGCATCGACTTTGATCCTAAGAAGAAGCACACGGGCACATCTTTGAGCAGCAAACCGCACGAATGCAGCCTAAGAAGCTTCTAGCAGCAAGGGTTCTAAATGTTCTAAAAGTCTTGTAGATGTATGTGAAGGGTCTGGAAGAGGTCCACAACTCTTCCGGGCAGTCTTCCGTGTCTCCAGCAACATGAAGTCGATCCCCGTAAACTTGTGCTTCTAATCTTAAATGGAATCTTAACAGACCAGTTTCAGCAGGATGATTGTATATACCGAGCAGTTTGTTATGCTCGATGACGCAAGCCAACCTTGTCGTGTCTTGGGCCTTAGCTTTTCACTTTCCGTGTCAGCTGAAAAGAAACCTCAAAACCCTAAACCGGGACCCTACACCCTAAACCCTAAACCTCAAATCTCAGCAAGTCTTCAGAGGGTATCAGGGTTTAAGTCTTCTCGGGTTTGGGGATCCTCGAGTTAGGGCTTTTGGCGTGTAATCTTCCCTGCCTCCTTAGGAGATGTTTGTTTTGAGGGCTTCCCTTGCTTAAATTTCAGGCTCTGGCCTTGTAGGTTGCCGTTTTCTGGGTTGGACAGCATGTCAATGTTGGATTTCAACTTTGGGCTGCTTTGCCTGAACCTAACTCTGAACCGAGGGTGGTGGTTTCGACGTTCGCACTTGCACAGGGGCAGCTTGTGGTTTTTGGTTCAGGGATTGAAAGGCCTAGGGCTTGTGTTCAATGTTTTATACATAGTTCATTATAGTTGTGTATGTACATATGTATATGTACAATTATATACAAATATATACAAACATATACATATATATATATACATATGTTTATTTGTTTATATTGTTTATATATTATATTATATATATATATATATAGGCGGGCGTACGTACATATGGGATATAGGGTCTCATCTGACACTCCGCGCCTCGTCCACCACAGTTGCCACCCGGGCGCCTGCACAAACACGCCAGAACCTAAAACGCCTACAAATTGAGCGGCCTAGGATTTTGGGTCCGCACTGAAGACTGTTAATGGGTCTTCCTCACCCGTTTCCACCCCTGTTCCGTGTCGCGTTCAAGAGTTTCAGTCTCGGCCGCGGCTTATGCATTGGGATGTAGGCTGACCACAGGTGAAGAGAGGGCGGCAGAAAGTCCTGTATGCCCATGAGACGAAATCGACAAGACTTATAGTGGGGATCCCGCAACTATGGCTTGGCAAAGCCCTCTACCATCAAAAAACGCCGAAACGCGAAACTCCAGCACCCCTTATCCACCTACTCAGAACCTAAAATTCTAAGTCCGAAGCCCTAAACCGCAAAGCCCTAAATCCCGTATCCCCTAAACCCTTAAGGCCGAAAACCCTGATACCCCGACACGCCTCCCGAGTTTTCGGCCAAGCTTTGTAGGATCGCCCGGGAGAAGGTGGGATCCTTCAGCATTTCCGTCTGCTTCTCCTGGAGTGCAATTTAGGATCTTACGTGTTGGTTGGTTTGGGATTGTTTGGGTTTTGGTGTTTTTGGGTTTAAGGTGTGTAGGGCTTTAATTGTTCTTGGCTTCTGTGCTTCACCGATAGCTTGTGAGGGGTTCGACACACCGGATCAGGATTCCTCAAAGCTCGGAAATCCATCATTCTTTCACTGTGAGTTGCTCCTCCTGGAACCCAGCAATGGGACAACTTTTATCCTAAACCGAAGACTGTGACGTTTGCGGCCGTCGCTGTCTCGGAAGGGAGTGGGAAGCCTCTGTGACACCGTGCCTAAAACCCAGCTGCCTTCGCACCTTGAGCCACAGACGAAATCCGAAGTTCCTCGAAGCTATAGGTAGTATTATTAAGGGTACCCCTTAAAGGGTACCCCTTCTGAACCCTACTTTAGGCTCTCTTAAAGGGGACCTTATTGAGAGGGTCTATATCCCCAAGGGTCCCCCTAATCCTAGCTCCCAAGCTAACCCGAATAATTAGGGTTTCGGGTTGTAGGGCCTGAAAACAAAAGAACTTGCTGGGACCCCTCTACCAGTCGACCCGACAGAATCAGAAGCTCGGAAGCCCAGAAGCCCATATGTGCCTTTAACGATACTCCCAACACCAAGCCCAGAAAATCCCACAGCTGTCTCGTGGGCGACATGATGGGTGGTATGGGCCAGGGCTTACAGTTTTTGAGTACGGCGCTGTTACGATTTTACAGCTGAGGCTAGCAAACCCAACGAGACGCTACGAGCTCAGCTCTGCGTAACCAGCTTGTTCCGCATATGCTGCTGGCTTTGGCGCACCCACAATCAGGCCTGATACGCTTAACTGGACACCAGAAAGAAGCCAAGCTCGTGTTGAAGCCAGGCCGAAACGCAAAAGTGTTTTCACACTTTTTGACCGTGAAGCCTCCAGGCACTCCTGAACCGTAAACCGTATTTATTCGCAGAAAAGTCAGGGATAGCCAGGGACTCGGACAGCAGATCTTCTTGCCACAGCTTCACAAGCCACATCACGAAGAATGACCCCAAACTCGAATCAAAAACTCAATGCCTCTGTCCTATAAGCCCCGCAACGCAAGGCCTTGCTCGCTTGAACGAACTCTGCGGCCAGCTGGTTCGTCTTAGGTTTGCCTCAGAGTTGAAACAAGGTGCCTTAATTCGAGTTAGGGGTTAGGGGTCAGCAGGTTTCACAGGGTTTACAGGGCTCTCTGAAAAGGGTAATCTAGGAGTCGGAAATCGAAACGGCCACATTACACAATGTTCCTCGGACTTACACTAGCAGGCCCCCCGACTCCTCTGGATCAGCTCAGCTGATTTCCTGGGAATTCATGCCTATGCCCAGACTCAACATGGCCCAGGGTATTGACACATCCAAGCCTTCAAGACAAGTTGGGGTAATACATGCCCCTGAAAAGCACCCATGCCAACGCAGAACCCAAGCAATCTAGGCACTCACGCAAGCGGGTTCCGCGGCAGTTTCGCATACCACAAAAA
Organism: Symbiodinium sp. CCMP2456; assembly: GCA_905221635.1. Classification (NCBI taxonomy): domain Eukaryota; class Dinophyceae; order Suessiales; family Symbiodiniaceae; genus Symbiodinium; species Symbiodinium sp. CCMP2456. Next base: position 15,946 of record CAJNDV010002213.1, read on the forward strand.
GAAACAGGTAGGCTAATCTACTGGTGTGGTCTCTGCTGAAATCTTCAACTGTTCTTCAACAATGTAAGCCCCCAAACCCGATGATATCAAAACCCACTCTCTTGGGCGAAGCTGCTCGAAACAGGCTGGATGTGCGTGGTAGCTGGCGCCAGAAACCTGGGACGGCCGGGGCTTTTTGGCGAAAGTTAGGGGACCAAAGCCTTGTCTCTTTGCATCTCCTGTCGCGTTGTTAGGGACGGAGTGCCCGTTGCAGGGCATAGTAACTGTTTACGTCAAACAAAACCTTTCCTCTGAGATGATGATTTATAGGGTCTTGGCGTTGTAGTTCACTCAAGCCAACATCTCAGGTGTATATCCTTTTCCGTTGTATACCCATGTCAAAACCCCTATGCTGGTAGCCAAAGCTCTGGTCTCTACTAGCAGGTCCTCTGCTGTCGGAGTTCGACTCGCGCAGCTCCGACAATGCAAGCGATAGGTCTCCCAGAGACTCCAATATCCCTTAATTAAGGAATATACCTTAAATCATATTAGGGATCCTACTATGGTTTAAGGTATATTCCTTAATTAAGGAATATTGGAGTCTCTGGGCTCTAAGTCCTCATCCCCAATCTCCTCAACCCTTTTGTTGAACCCAGGCTCTGAACACTCAATCTCCTCAAACCTAAACCCTATACCCAAAGCTGAATCCTAAGCTCACTCTACAGTTTCCACTGGGTCCTGAATGCCAGGAACCAGGAAATGCTCTCACCCTCTTCGTTTGTTTAGACTTCAATAGCACTCCAAAGCCCGAAAAGGCTGCATCCTAAACCGCGAGCCCCTTACAACCCTCCACTACGCAAGCTTTTTTTTGTGGTTGCCACCCAAATGCTCAAACCCTTTTCGTTCATCTTCAACTACCCGCAACTCTTAGAATCCACCCCAGAAACTTTAAATTCTAAACGTCTAAACCCTAAATCCTACAACCCCGAACCCTAAACTCCCAAATCCTAACACCCCCAAAACCCTGAAACCTGAAACCCCAAAACCCTAGACCCTAAAAACCTTAAGCCCAAAGCCCTAAACCCTAAAAGCCTTAAACCCTAAAGCCCTTTTTTGAGCAGGGACTGCAATGCACTAAACCCTGAATCCCTTCAGCCAAGCTCCAGACTTCAGCGCTTATGGCAGAGCACGCGAAGCCCTAAACCCCAAAACCCTCAAACCCTAAAGCCCTAAAGCCCTAAACCCCAAACCCTAAACCCTAAACCCTAAACCCTAAAACCCTAAAGCCCAAGACCCCAAAACCCTCAGTGCCATCCCGGTGTCACCGGCTTCCCTGGAGGCGGCGGGCTGCTGGGCGGTCCCGGGAGGCTCAGTCCAGGTACCTTGGCTCTTGGGTTTAGGGTATAGGGTCTAGGGTTCAGGGTATAGGTTTAGGGTATATAGGGTTTTAGGGTCTAGGGTCTGGGGTTCAGGGTATAGGTTTTTGGGTTTAGGGTATAGGGTCTAGGGTTGATTTTTAAGTACAAATGATCCTTTTAGGTACCAAGTAAGTAGGTAGATACGTCATTTGAAGTACAAGCGCACATAGATATGATATGTTAAGTACAAGTAAGTAGATACGATCTATAACTATGGATACAAGTTAGAAGTTAGAAGTAAATGAACCGGCATAGATTTGATATAACTAAGGATACAACTTAGAAGTACCTGAACTAGAATAGATATGATATAACGATGGATGCACATTAGAAGCACAAGAGCCAGAACGGATGTGATATAACTATGGATACAAGTTAGAAGTATATGAACCAAGGTAGCTATGATTTAACTTTGGATGCAAACTTGAAGCAAATGAACCTGCAAGTAGAATGCATGTGTGTACATGCACAGCTTTATTTTGTATACGGGCTTGTTTACGGCTTACGGCTCATTGAATCTACTTGGCAAGAGTTATGACTCTAACTTCCGGGATGGTTCTAGGGCTCTGCGCTCAGGGTCGGGAATTCATACACACCCTAAACCCTAAACCCTAAACTTTACCCTAAACCCTAAACCCCACAGGAAGGTTCCGCGGTGTTGCTGTGCACAAAGGCGTAGCGCTTGGCGGTCTGCAGGGTCGGGGGGGTGTATGAGACTTGAGATCCCCCCAGGCGCCCTGAACCCTAAACTTTCAGTTTTAGGAGTTTAGGGTTTAGGGTTTAGGGTTGAGGGTTTAGGGTTTAGGATGCTTTCAAGGTTCAAGGCTTTTGGGGCTTTAAGTCCTTGAGGGCTCAACAGCGCTTCGGGCTAGGGCCCTGGAGGGTGGGGTGTCAGATCCTGCGGTTTAAGACCCTCGGCCCTAAACCCTAAGATCTGATATGGGGGTTTCCAAAAATAGGGGACCCTAATATAGCACCCCATATAGTAGGATCCTTATTATAAGGGCCCCAAAATAAGGTACCCCCAATTTTCGGAAACTCCCATATGAGGGCCTTAATAACTCGTTGGGAGGTTTAGGGTTTAGGGTTTAGGGTTTAGGGTTGAGGGTTTAGGGGGAGGTTTAGGGGTATGGTGCACTGTAGTTGGGAAGGGGCTCTTGCCTTTTAATGGCTTTGAGTCACACTTGCTTGAAATGCTCTCTTGAAGCCTCTATCTGCATGAGTGCTTTTGTCCTCAGCTTCTCTACGTTTTTGATGGAAACGTGTCGATGAGAAAAGTGGGGGGCGTTTGTGAATACTCATTAATGGACCTAGGTAGCACAAGCAGTAGCCATAAAAACACCAATGACACGACTAGAATAAAGAGCACGGACGGAGTAACGGTGATGCTATCTAATCGCTATAGTATCCTACGGTAAAGTAGAAGCCTCAAACGTTCTAAGTCTAAGACCCGATGTGTGCCAGAGGTGCTCCGCAGCCTGCCCCAAGCATCGCGGCCTGCCCCATGAAGCCTCCTGGCATACCCATGCCTTGGGCTGTGAGCTTCGGACTCGCAAGTTTTTGATCCACTTGAGACCTTGGATTTTAAAGGTGAGGGCGTACCTATGCCATGGGCCATGGGCTCTGGAATTCACGGCTGATTCCACATGAAGGCCTGTCTTGCACCAGTGTGGACAGAAGCACCTTCATGTGTGGCCCACAGTAGAAGTATGCCTACTACAGGGGTCTCAATAGAACTGTGTATCCTTGAATAGGGTTCTGAGGTTCCTTTTTGAGAAAATTTAGTAATAAGCAGCCTGCAGATATAGAAATAACAATCTTTCAGGCTTCATCGGGACGGCGTATTCCACACTAAGCCCGGAGAGGCTCTATCCATCTTGCAGTCCCCGGCTTGATTCATGCTTCAAACTTCGTCGGCACGAGGGTCTCTGCATACCCTTAAACAAGAACTATGCCTGTGCAGTATGCTCTGACCCTAAACCCTAAACCCTAAACCCCACTTCCAGAAAGAACGATACAGTTGCAGCTTTGCTAGCTTCCTGTTCTGCCGGGCTCTACTTGACTTAGTATCCTAGAGCCTCAACTCCAAAACCCTGATCATGAACCCCTACCCTTTAATCCCTAAAGCCCTAACCCTAGAATCCATAGATGCTGCCCATGCTGCCGGGAGGACCCGGCAAAGGCAGCATCGAGCAACCGCCTGCATACACTTTACGTGGTGTTTCCGAGCAGGGGTTGCTCTCTTCTTCCACAGACCTCGGGACCCGGCCACAGCCACGGTTTAGGGTTTAGGGTCCGTCATTTCTCATGGGGCTTTGACGAGATATCGAGGCCCCTTTTTTTCACCTTACCCGTTTTTTGCAGCAGGCTTCTCTCGCCCGAAACCCTTAACCCTAAACCCTTAACCCAAAACCCTAACCCTAAACCCTAAACCCTTAACCCTAAACCCTTAACCCTAAACCCTTAAACCCTTAAAACCTAATCCCTAAACCCTTAACCCTAAACCCTAAACCCTAAACCCTTAACCCAAAACCCTTAACCCAAAACCCTTAAACCTTAAAATCCTAGAGCAGCTAAGCGCGTTTGGGGTGTCGGCGGAGCCTTGGCCACCCATCAACTGGCCATGAGGCCCTATCCTCAGGTGCATAAGGTTTAGGAAGGTTTCGGCGCTCACACTCGGACAATCCAGGCGAGGCCTTTGATTCGAGGAGGGTTTAGGGTTTAGGGTTTCAGCACTCACTCTCGGACGGGCCTAGGCAGGGTTTAGGGTTTAGGGTTTTGGAGGGTGGTGAAATGGTTTTGAGTGTTTGGAAGTCAAGATTTTCGGAGGATAATCAAGGGGCCTCTATCAGAAGAGTAGGGTTTAGGGGTACCCTATACCACAGTTCTGATAGAAGCAGCCCTAAGACTTAACCCTTTTGGGGGCATCTTGACGTAAAAGGCTCCAGGATCGCCTTGGTTTTATGATTTGTTCCGACCTCTGCTTTGGGATTCGGGTTTACGGTTTAGGGCCTTAATTGAGACTTAGAGCAGGGCTTCAGGTCCGAACAGAGGGTGTTTAGTTCTATAGGGTTTTGAATATTCTATTCACACCGCACGAACTGTTGAGACCTCGATAAAGGAGGGCTGTGTTTGGGTCTTTGTTGCATCTTCTTGTGGAAGGCTCTCACGAGCAAGGATATCATGCAAGGATCCTTGCGCCATGACCGCCGTGAAGCTCATATTGCTGCAAAGCCAGAAGCAATCATAAGCAGCATATTTGTCGGCTGCTGAACTGATAGTCGGAAGAACAATACCAACCATGAAACTCATGATGCTAAGAATAAGAACCATAATAGGTGGGCCCATGGGTGGAATGCGGGGATTACTCTAGGCTCTGCTGCTCGGCGACTGCGTCTTGGTAACGCCTCTTGCAGCCATCTGGGTGAGCAAGGCAGTCATGCCGCTGCCTGCAAAGCCGTCCAATGGTTCAGGATTCCGGTAAACTGACCCTTAGGCCCGGGCTTTGAAGCCCTAAACCTGAACAGCGCATAGTAGTCCATAACAGACCCTAAAGGGTGACCGTACCCTAAACCCTTAACCCCAGACCCCAAACCCCAAACCCTAAGCCCTCAATCCCAAACCCTAAACCCTCAATCCCAAACCCTGAACCCTAAGTAGATCCTCGGCAAGCTGCAGTACTCGTGCAGTAGAACAGCCCTATACCAGAACCTCTGCACTTGAGCAGCCGCCAGCGGCTTGTACGAAGATTCATCGGCTTAAGCCCTAGCCCCTGCAGTCTCCACGGCTCGAAGCGCCCCAAGACATGAGAGCCATTTTTACACTCCGGTCGTCTCACCGTCCGACGCAAGAACTAGGTGCAACAAGGGAAAATAAAAGTGATCCCGAATCGGTACCTGAAGGATGGCATCATTTCGGATCTACTGTGATGTTCTACTTCTCGACGGTCCGCCTTCCACCCCTGTATCGGTTCCGAGGGTTCAGGGGATGTCTAGGGTTTGCGGAATTCGTGTTGCAGCACCCGCACTTGGACAAGCCTAGGCGAAGGGCACCAGTTCCAGTTTGAAAGGAATGGGCGTGGGTTTAAGGTTCAGGGTTTAGGGCCTGGGGAACCTTTGGTCTTGTATTTCCTCCAGCACTCAACTGACTGGAGCTCGATTCTAGGATTTCGGGACTCTCTAACTGTCGTGCAGCCTTTGGGTCGTTGATCCCGCAAGTGCGCAGAATCACTTCGGAACCCTATGACACCCTGTAACAAAGACCCACTCACACCCCAAGCATAGCCTAACAAGCCCCATGCAGCCTTATAGGAGACCTTTCAGGGAAGCTTTAGAAGGTGATACTGACTGACAACATCCTTCTTCTTAGCTTAAAGGCTCTAAACCCTAAACCCAGACTTCTGCACGGACTTCGTGGTGTAAGATAGGTGTCAGAAGAACTAGTGTTATGATGTCCCCTTCTAGCCCGCAACCGAAACCTTATTCCAAGTACTACGGTCCCGATACTGGCCAGTGGCTAAAAATCTGATGTCTTGCAACGCCATACCCTCAACTGATCATGTCCAACACGCAGCTTTTTCAGAACAGCCGGTTCGCCAGGTTCGCCGATCCGGATTGCGCGCCACTGCGAAACCGTATCCCCAGGCCTGGCTTCAGCCAGCCTGGCACGTGCTGCCCACACGTGTTCTAGAAAAAAGCACCCTGGGATATCTTGGGACTTCCCAACACTCACCTGTCCTTCCAGCAGGTATACAGGTCGCAAAACTGGCGTGTGTAATCTGCGCTCGACCGCAACACCTTGGTACCCTTGACCTTGCCATCGCAGCGTATGTAGAACTTCTTCCTGTTCTTTCACAGTGTTTGTGATCTTGAGGGCATGTAGCTCGTTCCATGCTTGGCAGCGAAGGCAAGCTACCGACAAGGATGGTCTGCTTCTTCCTCTTGTGTGCACCGCATCCCACGTAGGCAGTCACTCGGACGGCTGCGATGTCACGCATGAGGCGCCGCAAAGGTGGGTTGACCGAAGGCAGGTGGTCATGTTCATGATGCAACTCGAAAGCCGAACCGATCGCTACTGGTTCCCACGGCCTCTGAGGGCTTCTCCGGTCGACGACAGGAAGATGAAAAGCGAGCATGGAGGTTTTGCCACGACGAACCCACAGGGCTTCATCCTCAAATCCTGGAGCCCATGTCCATAGGATTTGATGTCATACCTCAGCTGCTGTTGGCTGCCCCGACAAACTTGACGATCATCGTGATGTGGCCAGACAGGGGGTCAGTGTGTGCCGAAACAAAGACACAAGCTTAATTGGAGTCGCAAAGGATATGCAACAAACGGTGTCAAGAGACAGCTCGGCCTTTATCTTGTGGCGACTGCAGGAATTCTTGATTCCCTCCGATGCCCCGAAAGAGGCGCTCCGGTGAACTACTTCATCATGCGACGAAGGGAAGTAATCTGGCTTTGAGTGTTGTACCATCCCGCCTCGTCGGTGGTTGTGGTGTCGCTATTTCCTTTGTGAAGCTTCTTGACGGACTCCGAGGTTGTTTGATTACCTGCAGCCTTCACCATGGTGACGATGGGCAGCGTGTCCATTCGATGGCTTGCACAGTCTGAGACCCGTGGTAGATACAAAGCATGTTAGCATGCTATCTGCCATGTCTGTCGGGTCGTCCTGGTGAGTAGGCTATTCACCCTACCTCGCTGATTTTGCACGTCATCTCATCCATAAATAAATAAATAAATAAATATATATATATATATATATATATGTATACCTCCCTCTGCACCGAAGCAACTTTAAGCAAGGGATCGAAGGCTACACATCAACAGCTCTTCAAAACTTCGTGCATGCCACGCTGAGAAGTTGAACAAGGTAGATCGTCAATGAAGGTCGATGAATGCAGGCGGTACCCCGTACGGTATCTTCCTACGTGATCAAGACTGAGAGTCTCGAATTCCCAACAACATGCCTTAGACGACGGGATCAGTCGATGAACAGAACCCTGCGCGGCTTAGGGCGCTAGCTACACACCCTGCTCCCCAGGCAAAGGTTCTCACCAGCACCAAACCGAGAAGCAAACCCTCCAGAAACGTGTTGAACAAGACATGGCAACACCTGAACCCAGATACTCCAAGATCCCTTAATTAAGGAATATACCTTGAATTATAGTAGGATCCCTAATGTGATTTAAGGTATCTTCCTTAATTAAGGGATATTGGAGTCTCTGGGAAAACAGATGCCTCTTGGACACAGACCCCATGTGTGAGCGCCTAGTGCCGGTTGACCATTTGCTGCCCTCATCCCAGGAGCACCTGCCAGAAGACACTGCTCTCCCGAAGCGGGAAACACTTAAGAAGGCTCCTGAACGTCGGAAAACCACACAAAAAGGGCTGAACGAGAAGATGAGACCTTGGAAGAAGGATCCCTTTCACAACGGGCTTCTTGCGTTTCTGACGGGCGGCTTTTCTGAGGCTGCCTTGAACAACGAACCCATAGATGCATCCTTATAAACATAAACCATAATCCAGTAAACGCCGCATCATTTCATACTGAACCCTTTGGCCTTTAGGCTCTTAGTAGGGTTGTTAGACCTCGACTCGCCAGCACTCACAACAAAGTCCTGCTATGGGGCGTCATTGTTCTGGGGTTGGCAATAGTTCTATTCTCATCTGCTCGCGCATGAGCTGGCGAAAATCCGAAGTATATCGTCTCCAAACCCTAAACCCTAAACCCTAAGCACCAGGACACGGTCGAAAGCAACATGCCAAGCCTGAAACACTCAAACCTACAAAACCCCCTAGCTTTGTAAACCCCTGTACGTATCTTGCAGAAACCCATCGGCAAACCAAAGGAAGCCACACCCTAAACCCTGAACCAGACGCCCCGAACCCTGAACCCTTTTTTACACAACCCCTAAACCCTGAACGAATAGCCCCTAGCCCCTAAACCCTAAACCCTACACTCTAAACCCTAAGCCGAGGAGGACTTGGTCTTGCAGGCTGCTGAGCATTGCCAGGCTTGATTGGAGCTCGCCCGGCCAAGTTCCCTGAACCCTACCCATAGGCCCCATAGTCTATAGTTCCTTTTTGGGATTACCTAATAGGATTCCAAATATGAACCCCAAAAAGGAACTTTTTGAGACTTTCTGTTCAAATCCAAGGAGCAGCGAATCCCAGGGCTTAGGGTTTAAGGGCTTTAGGATCTGAAATCTAAGGGCCTAAACCCTAAACCCTAAACCCTAAAGGAGCCTACCCTTAGCTTTCAGCTCTCAGCTCGAGCGACTGGGGCTGAAATGGCTTAAGCCACCCCCCCCCCCCAGACCTCAAAGCTTGGCTCTGCACTCTTAGGGCTTTTGGCGATAGTTACAGTGGATTTCGGGCGTGGAGTTGCAGTTTGGGGTCTACCACAGACGTTCTTTGGAACGTACCGAAGGAAGCTCGAAGATTTGAAGCATGCCCTTCGGGCATCTGCAGCTGCTGGGCAGGCATGTTGCTTCACAAATCTCCGATACACCCCGCAGCTTGGACAACTACCTACCGTGTGCCTTACTCCGGCGCTATGCCTCCTGGTAATTCGGTTTGATTAGATGTATTTCTCAGCTCTGAGGACGAAGAACACCGAATGCTGCACTTCACGGCCTGTAGCTACCGGAACTGGAGGCGGTGGAGGCGGCAGTGGTGGCCTGAGAAGGGCTGGGCCTTGCCTTTTGGCTCAGAGCTACTTGGCTGAACCTACGGTGTCGGGTCTTAGGGTTGTTGGGTATCAGGCCTCGAGGCTTTGGAATTCGGTGGGTCTGAAACATCCCCAAACGCCAGACCACACTTACGCTACAGCTGCAGATGTGGATGTGAGGGAGCCGGAATCCTCATCCCTCACCGCTCCTGCAACTTCGCGAACAGATTCGGGGATTTCGGACTGATGCCTTTGTACCTTACGCCGCTTAATGCTGAACTCCCTGAACCAGACACCCCTTTAGCCCGACATCCTGAAGGCTCCAAGGCCAAACACCCACCAGCCGGATCCTGAGGCCTGGCACTTGACCCGAAACCCTGAACTCCAAACCAAAATCGCACGCAAGCCCGCGGTTCAAGATTGTGGGTTTTCAGAATCATCTACATGTCCGTCCTCATGCCGACAGCCCAGCGCTGCAAACCATCCTAAAGTTGCTACTACCAGATCGAGACCGGAGAACCCTTAACCCTGAAGGCCCGAAGACCTCGATGCACCCCTAAACCCGCAACTGGCCTGAATGATGGCAGTAGGGTCACGGGGGGGCCTTTATACTGTAACTGCTGTAAGCAGGCCTGAGGAATAGATGCCTAAAGGCTGAAAGTGGCATAGAGGCCTGAACTGGACAAGACTAAACCTTGTCGGGGGGCTGAAAGCTCCAATTATGTTGGAGAGCCCTTACAACTTCTACGGATCCCTATTTATTATTCCTTCGTCTTGTAATTGACCCCCCGAGACCCTAAACCCGAAAAACCCAGTAAGCCCCATAAGCCTTTAACCCAAAACCCGACATAGACCGCGTAAGAATCTTCGAAGACTTTTCGGCACCCGGCGGCGGGGTATTGAGCTTGGCGCGCTTCGCATCAGGTCCTCGCAGGTACCGAAAGAAGTGGGAGTTTCGGGATTCAGGGTTTGGGGGAGTTTTGGAGTTCAGAGTTTAGGGGGAGTTTCGGGTGTCTTTCAAGGCTCCTGGTTTTCTGCTTGTGGGGGGGGGGGGGGGGGGG
>CAJNDV010002213.1:38192-59213 GCA_905221635.1 Symbiodinium sp. CCMP2456
AAGACAGTCATTTGAATCTCCAGGTTCTTCCAAGCGGCGTAGGCCTTGTCGAAGAGGTCACCCTTAGGTTCCAACTTGCCATCTGTGTGCTGTTGCTCATCTCCATCGACAGCCCTCACTGTCTGCGGCACAACCGGCTCCGTCTCTGTCACAACCGTCATAGTGAGGTGCAGGGCCGTCAGATTGTTGGGCAGGGCGACGGTGGCTTCCTCTGTAGGCGCACCACCAGAAGCACTGCGGAGCACAAGTCGGCGTCGCTTCTGCTGGTTCGGCGTGTTGAGGAGCACCCAGTTCTCCCAGTCCTTGTACGTCCCTGCGAGGTGCGACTCGAAGAGCTCCGCGTCTCGATCCATTTGCTTGGCCTCCTCCTGCTCCCGGTCCAGTAGCTGGTCTTGGTAGTCACCGTCCTCGCTCTTTCGACGCTCTCGGCGGTCCGCTTCTTCCCGTGCTAGCAGCCGTCTTTCACTTTCCCATGCTTCCACCTCTTGTGGCGTATGGTCCGTCTGGTGGGCACTGCTTCGCGCTCCGCTGTCCTGGACTCCCAGCTCCATAAAGGACTTGAGTCTTGTCCACCAGGTGTCCACAAAGTCCACGGCTTCCTGAGCTGTGTCGCAGTGCGCCACTGTGGTCTCGATGTCCCCGGTCACCGCAACAAGTGCTGCGTGGAGCTGAACTCCTCGAGGAGTCTGGATATATAGGCTCTGCGTGATACGTCTCCGCAGTGCCAGGAGGGCTTGATGCTCTCCATCCGTGCCCTTGTCTCCAAGGCTGACAAGCTCGTGCAGCGTGGCTTCCCAGGTCTGGCGAGGTGCCAGAAGTGTTGTTTGCATGTAGATGCTAGTCTCCTCGTCTTCTTCCTCGTCCACATCCACTTCCACCATGTCGTTTGCACGCACCCTGTCCTCGTGCACCTTGATGAGGATGTGCGCGGCCTCAATGAAAAGCATGCCCATGAGCCTCATCAGGGCGCGCTGCATCATCATCAGGTCCCCCTCACTCATCGCCCTAAGCGTGTGCTTCGCCTCCCGCTGCGAACTGGGCGTTAAAGCTTCGCTCGGGTAGGTCTGCTCGTTCCCCGGCGAGCGGAGGCCCGTGAGGCGGAACCATTCTTGAGTCGCCTGAATGATGGTCATCGACGAGGGTCCCAATTCCGAAGGCACTGTCGTTGGGGTCGCCCGGGTGCGGTTCCGACTCGACGCGGCTCCCGAGCCTGCGCATCCAGTAATGGTGTCGGCATTCCAGGTCTCCGTCGGTAGCAGTTGTCGGGTTTCCCAGGTGACTCTTTCACTCACCCTTTGTTCCCTGGAAGGAGCTGGGCGAGGTCGTGTGGCCCGTTCTCGAGACCTGTCCGGCCGGTCGTGCCTCCTCTGCCGTCGGCGAACGTGTCTGCGACGTCGGGCGAGTCCTTCTCCTCGCCCTCCTTTGTAGCCCCCATGCATGAGGGATAGTACATCCTCGCCGGTCTCTCCATCGTCATCCGTCGGTCTCTCTGGTGGCGAACGTGGCCTGCTCCTTGAAGGGGTTCTGCTCCTGTCCCTCCGTCCACCTTGTGCCGGGTTGGGTCCGTCCTGTTGCGAAGCCCACTGACGCCAGCCTTCCCTGTCTCTGGCAGACATAGTTGCTCGGCCTCGCAAAGTCATGAGTGAGTCCGTCTCTGCTCCTATCTCCGCTTCAAACCTGTCAATGAACTCCTCCCAAATTTCAGCTTCGATCCAATCCATAATCGGAGGCAAATTCGGGAGGCAAGCAGGGGCAAGGTTGACATCCAGGTCCAAGTCCAGGTCAGCAACGTAGGCGGGGAAGTCGGCCATGTACTCATCATGTTGTCTCCTCTGGAAGAGGATGAACAAAGCGCTGGCTTGCTGCTGTCGCGTCCACCCCTCCCTTCGTAAACGGCCCAACTGATCTCGCGCCATGTGTATCGTCGGGGAGACGCCCTCCATAGCTTGTGTCGCGGTCATAGCCGTCACCAGGATGCTCGTCACGGACAGCAGCGCGGTGTCATCGTCCTCCTGGTCTTCGGGCTTGTCTGGTCTTCGCGGAGGGTCTGCAGGCGGCTCCGCTGAGCTTGTCCCACCATCAGACTGGTTCTCCACCTGGATTTTGAATTTGAGGTCGACCTCCGCGCGCCCATCGCGCAGCGGTGTCCGAAGGACGTTGGTTGAGGAGGCTCCCTCGATGTTGGTGGACACCTCAATGGTGATGCTCCTCGTCCTTTTGTGCCGTCGTGTTGGTTCCCGGTCATTCGAGCAGGCAGAGGGGGACTCCGGTGTGGCATTCGGCGGGACCTTGGAAAAGAGCATAATGCAGGGCAGCCCCGGGTCCATTCTATGCCCTCTCGTTCTTGGCGAGCCTGGGTGTTGGTCCAAGTGACGTTCAGCTTCCACCCACAGGTCCCAAGTGATTTCCGGCGGAGGTCGGCCTTCTTGAAACTCCCGTTCATCCATCGCCGCTACCAGCAAGGCCGTGATCATCCCTACCTGGCCCTGCATATGTCCGAGGAAATAACCGTCTCGGGTGTTGGTGCAGTGCCAGTTGACGAGTCTCAGTAGCGTCCCGGCAGCAGCAGTTCGTTCGTCCTTGTCCATGTTCTCAAGCTTGTCTCTGAGAGTCTCAAGGTAGGAGAGCCAGGCACCGGTTGCAGGGTCACGTTGCATGAGGGAGATGGAATCCGCAGGGTCGGCGGTGTTGTCTGGTCCCACGGCAGCGCGTCCTACCACGGCGCCCGTACATCCCTTGTTCAGGGGTCGTCGGCAGGGTGTGGCCATCTGCGGGTTCTCGTTCTCATCCGAAGGGATCACAAAGGGGAAGCGCTGGATCGTGTAATCGGGGTCGACCAGGGGGGAGACGACTCGCCGAGCTCGGACGGGTAGTGCTTGATCATCGTAGTGCCGAGCAAGATCGCGGGAGGTCCCGCAGTGGAAGCGGGGATCGAGTCCGTGTGGTGGGGCCAAGCCGGTTGACTCCTCATCTTGAACCCTTCCTTTGTCCTGCAGGTCGATGTTCTGGGTCGTGTAATTGGGGCCCAACAGGGGAATCAAGCTTCGCCTAGCATCACCAGGAAGTGCAGGATCATCACTGGGTCGGTGGAGCGCTCGTAAGTGCTCTGGGCATCGATGCAGGTTCGTGCGGGGCAGGGCTTCATGACACAGCGTGATCACATCGCAGCATCGCCCGTTCACGTAGCTGGTGTCCAGGATCGTGTAGTCGGGATCGCACAGGGGGTACTGGACTCGCCCAGCTTCATCAGGAAGTGCAGGATCGTCACCGGGTCGGCTGAAAGGTCTCAGGTGTCCGCGGCGTTGTTGTGGATCTGGGTGGGGCAAGGCGGCTTCATCGCACACGATGCCTTCACTGCCGCATTGCTTGCGTGCATGGTGGGGCTCACGGTAGTTGTCGGAGGTCACCCAGCATGTTCCGTTCGGGCACGAGAGGTCCACCCGGGAAGTCGTCGAAGTCACGCGTCCGGTTGTGGCGTATGCGCCAAACTCTGCAAAGTGAATGTTGGGCTCGGCCGTCCCTTGAGGAGTGCCGGCCAGGATATGAAGGGGTGCAAGGGGCACCCACCCGTATATGGAGAGCAGTAGAAACTGCATGATTGCTGTTGGGAACCTCACTGCTGCCCGGCATTCAAGCGTGTTGCCTTCAATCACTGAACAGCTGCAAGAAGCAAACAATGCCAATGTGCAGTTCTGCCCGAAGCTCCCTCATACAGGACCCATATCCAACAGGTAGTAGAGAAGGAAGTGAAACATCGAAGCTGTGTTGGCTAAGTTATACCGGAGTATCCCGGAGACAAGGTTGTCGGAGGCTCGCCCAAGGGAGGTCTTTCTGTGCAAGCCAAGCCGTGAGAAACCCCTGCCACCCTTGTCTGTCATAGGTTTTCTCCCTCCAAGGACCGCCACCAGCGGCCGTGTCCATGTCTCGTTCCATGTTCATGAGCTCGGGACAAATGTGCCCTGGGTGCTTAATCCCTGTACTGAGGAGTGCTTGTTGTTCCAACCACCAAACCCTTGTCCTGTAGGAGTCGACAATAGCTGGCGCATGTTGCGAGTCGTGCAGGTGTAGGCGTGTCCTGTGTCCAGAGTACTGCCACCATCTCTCCAGCCATAGGGTCGACCACCGCTTTTTGGAGTGTTGATGAACAACCGATCTTGCTCCACGATAGGCCCTTTCCCTGAATTGTACCCATGTTTCGTCAAGTCGCTTGGCAACCCTCATCATCCATATGCACATCTGAAGTTGCAAAGAGTTGATAAGTCCCAGACTGGCATTGTCCATCGGGATCGCCGCGAGGGGCCACAAAACGGTACCTCCCAAGATTCTCTCCATCAAGCGGACTCTCCCTCCTATTGGAGTCTTTGCACGTAGCATGTGTCTCAGCCCTCCCCAGAATTTCGCCCTTGCCTGTGCTAACAATGGTGCCACTAGTTCGGAAGGAGTGATGCCGACCCTGAAGGTGAGACCCAAGATCCTAATCTCGTCCGAGGCAAAGAGGAGCTCCCCCTGAACTTTCATGACACGTTTGCCCTTGTAGTACGGCGAGCAATAAAGTTGGCATTTCTTTGCATTGATACGAAGGCCAAACTCTTGGAGGACAACCCCCCATTGTGCAATGCGACGTTCCAACCCTTCCACCCCTGGGCTCCATTGCAGGCCATCGTCCATGTACAACAGGTCATCCAGATTCAATCCTTCGAATGTAGAGGCCTGTTTGTGCCACTCAAATTTAGCAGCTGCTTCATGTAGGCAGGTCTCAGCAAGGAAGCTGAAAAAGGCAGGAGATTCGAGGGCACCTTGCTTTATTCCATCCTGAAGGTGTAGGACCGTACTATCCCATCCCGTTTGTAGAATTGCATCAGTCTGGCGGAGCAGATTGTACCAACAACAATACTCCGGACCCATACCCATTCTGCAAAGGAGTCGATCCGCCAATGTCCTTCTGTCAACCCTGTCGAAGGCCTTGGCCAAGTCCACCTTGAGCCAGCAGGCTCCTCGTTTCCATTCCTGTTCGAGTTGCATGAGTCTTGCAACAACAAAGATGAAATCACAGCATTGACGTCCTTTGCCGCTGCACTGCTCGGGTCCTCGCAAGGCAATAAGCGGCTCCGATCTAGTCAACAACATACGAGAAAAGACTTTCGCCGCAGCGCTCCCCATGGACAAAGGGCGCAAATCGCCCGGCTTCTCCGGAAAAGGAATTTTGGGGATCACGACCATGATAGCCTTGTTCCAATCTGAAGGGATTTGGGCCGTACAAAGTATTGTGTTGTAAAACTCCAGCAAGTGTGTGAGTCCACCCGGTATGGAACAGATCCCTTGCAGGAGTTCAATGCTCGTTTGGTCCACTCCCACTGCTTTACCCTTACGCCCCGACCCAAGCGCTGCCTTCAGCTCTTCTTGGGTAAAGGCGACACAGTCACCCTGCCAAGGGGGCAGGGCGGGTAGCTCATTCCCAGTCTCGTAGATGTCCTTAAGGTGGTTGTGTATACTGCTGTGCGCCTGGCCCTCAGCCTGCGCTTCTGCATAGTGCGCATCCCAACCTGTGTTCTTCTTCATCCTGAGCAGCCGGACCTGTTCCCAATCTCCCTGCGTAGCTTCTTGTATGCGTTTGGCTTCCCAAGTCTGCCTGGCCTGTTTGCGGAGCTTCTGCACTGATTTCCACGCATCACCAGTATTAAGAACCTTAGCTCGTCGCACCGCAGCCTTGACCTGCTCTGGGTCCCTGTAGCCCTTACCCGGCTTAGGTTTGGTGCAGTCACGCGCCAATTTAGTGAGAACCTCTTGGTCGATGTGGTCAATCTGTTGCGGTCCTCCCACCCACACTCTCGGTCGGGTGCAGTGCACCCGTCTCTCTCTTTCTGCTCTCACCTCCACCACGCAGGAAAGGAGCTCGTGATCCGTGCCGAGACATCTAAAGGTGCCCTCTCTAACCGTCATGTGTGGCAGCGCCAACCCCTTGTGACACAGACAATCAATGTGCTTGCCCGCTCGTCCTTCCTGCCTGGGTCTGCTGGTAGGCGTCTGCATCTGCTCAATCCTTGGTGCGACCAGCTGCAGGCCTCGTTCTGCTGTCGCCTCCAGGAACCCCACTGTTTTCCCATCTCTACCAAACGGTTGAACGTCACCACGGTCATCCCTTTCCCACAGAATCGGAGTATTAACATCACAGGCCAAGATAACTGGAAGAAGGGTAGCTTTGAGTCGCTGTAAGTGCTCCTGGGCATCTGCTCGGTGAGTCGCCTGAGTGCAACCCGGATCGAAGTGGGCAGTCCCGACCCAAAGCTCGTTGCCAAATACAGCATGCCGCATGCGAAGCCAGCAGCCACGCCCTGACGCGAGCCTACGCACAATTTTCCAGCTGGTGTCTTTAAAGAGAACCCCGGTGCCCCGCCACCGTTCTTCATGACGGAAGCTCAGAGATGTCCAGCCCTCAGAACAGTCCGTGTGCCACCCCGCTTCGCGACGCGGCACTTCCTGCAAGAGATAGAGGGTGTTCTCCCCCGACTCAATCCCCAAGTCTCGGAGGGCTGAAGGAACAGCTGCTTCATCCACTCCCCCAATATTCCAAGACCGAACTTCAAAACTCCACAAAGTCCTAGCAGCAGGGGGCGAATCAGTCGAGGCATCCGTATTGAGCAGGTCCCCCTCAGGTCAGCGCTTCATCTCCTCAAGTTGTCGGAGTATCTCCTTCTGGGGCTTCTTGAGTTCCCTAGAAAGAGCCGCAAGATCCACCCATGTCTTATGACCCTCGACCTCATCGCGGAGCACATCCTGTTCCCTTGTCCCTGGTTCCACGGGGCGCGTAGCCGAAGCAATCAGCGAGTTACCCAGCCAGCAAGTTCCCGTACTGTACTCAACATCCACGGCCGACGCAAACTCCTCTCCGAAAGTCCCAAGAGTTCGCTTCACCCATCCCCCGTGAGAAGCAACAGCCCGCTCTGCTCTACTTTTGCTGTAAGTGGCGAACATTTTGCGGTTCTGAGGGGGGATCGGCACCTGGTTGTTGGCAAGCCCCATGATGATCTCGTGCATTCTCTTGCGGACCATATAGTCCGACTCCTGATCCCGCTGGCGAAACACCGCAAGTGCTGTGCTGCGCCGTGGTCCAGTGCAAAACGCCTGAGAGTCCATGAGATGGCTGAGGTGGAGCTTCTCGAGAGCTTCCTCTAGTTGTTGGATGATCACTTGTTTCCTGGTATCACGGCTCCAACCCCCGAACACAAGCGTGAAGCGGCGATCTGGCCCTTGGCCAGCCAGGCTTCTGTCTCCGCGGAGTAGGCCAGTGATCTGCTCTTGGAGTTTATCAACCTTGTCCTCGACTGACTGCGCACGCTGCTCAGCTGAGTCCGCCTTCGCCTCGACTTGGTTGAGGCGCTCACTGTTCTTAGCCTCGAACAGAGACATCATGCCCTCAAGGTTCTCCCTCTGAGCTCGAAGTATTTTCTCAGAATGAGCCTGAAGAAGTCGCTCCATCTGCGAGACGTCGAGACCCAATCCCAGATCGCTTCCCCTGCGCTTGGATGGATGATCAGCCTCACTCCCTGCTCCGCGCTTGGGCGAAGAGTGCCGGTCAGCCAAGAAGCCCTCGTCAGCGAGATCCTCATCCTCGGGGATAGCACAGTCAACAGCCATGCTCCGCTCCGCGCCCTCCAACAGCACGATCTTCTGCCCTTTCTTCCTAGCAGCCGCCATCCAGACAACCCCAGTGGACCAACAACGGGCCAGAGCAATCCGAAGAGGAAGTCCCGACTCGCAACACCGACGAACCCTTAGGGCAACAGGATCCGCCGAGCTCGGACTCAAAAGGCAGGATCAAGCAGCCGGGGAGGAAGACTTCCGGTATCTCCTGATGCGCCACCGGCCCTCCGCAACCGCACTAGGGCACAACCCAGCTAACTCGGCCTTGAGCCAAAATAGGGTTTAGGGTTTAGGGTTAATGTAGGGGCCTTGGGGTTCCTTTAAAGGGCTCCTTGAAGGGGACAACAAGGGCTACTCTATGTAAGGGTTTAAGGTTTAGGGGCTTTAATGGCTTTAATGGTTAGAATAAGGTTTTGGGGCCCCTTTTCAACTATAGTTATAATACGGAGCCCCCAAAATAGTATAGGTAGTTTTTTAAGCCCCTGTACTACTACAATCACATGGGCACTATGGACCAAGGTCTTTACATTAACGTTCCGGCAGCGAGGGCTTAGCCAAACTCAAACAAATGGGGGCGGAGGGGTAATCAAATTTGTTTTAGTTTTAAGGTTCAAGGACTCCAGGAAAAATATCTGTGTTTTGACGGCTGTTCCATACTTGATGGATTTGGGAGTCTCTGGGTATACGAGGCTTAATGGTTGAAGGTTCAGGCGTTACGCACAAACCCTAAAGCCGGTAACATGGACATAAGGGGAACATGTCCAACAAGATCCCAAGACAGCAGCCAGCAAGTTGAATCCTGCACCATCAAAGGGGGTCTTTGCGAAACTTAGGCTCGCTTCTTTAGGAGTCCTGAAAAAACGACGAGGAGGATCCGACTACTTGAGTTCCAAATTAAGGTCTCCTCTTATTGCTTATTGAAACTCCCGAACTCTAAAGCCCAAGATGCAATTCCTAAAGTTTGGATCCCGAAGATCGAAGCAAGGCCCTCGATCAACCCTATGTAAAGGATCATGGGGACTGGCAGGTAGGGTGATAGTGAGGCTAATAATCACATGTAGCCCCACTCAGGCTACCTTCTGACATACTTCTACTAAGCCCGTTGTTGCATCAATCCTGCAGTCAGTTCCCTTATCAAAAGAAAGATTGCCCCTGTGACAAGAAGGAGCCACACATAATAGGCTCAGTTCAATATTACGAAGGCCTCATCCAACCGAAACGCCCACCAACACAAGCACACAAAGATGCACAATTCTGAGTTAAAGGTTTAAGGGGGCTTGCAAAGCTCTGAAACCTGGTTTCGACTCGCACACTCGCACCAGACAGGCATTGAGGCTTCAGGGTTTAGAGTGTCATGGTGCAATTGCTCAGGAGTCATTCTTCAACGCGATTACCCAAGCCCCAAATCCAACAAAGCCTAGGTCCGAAATTGCGAAAGTGTTCTGGAGTTGGGTTTGTCAGATCTCAACCCGCGGCGCATTCCGACGAGCCTATGCTTTGGTTTTGATGAAAGCCGAGTCAGACTTTCTCAGACATTTCCCACACATCTCAACCAGCGCAGCACTACGGCACTACGGCACCCTGTGTTCCTAAAGCACACATTGGGGAGACCACGAATACCAAAGCTCGATTTCAGAAACACCAGCACTATACGACGCCGCCCAGCTGCACGTTGCGAACCATGGTGGTCGCCACACTCTCCTCATCCATGACCTGCAAACACCCAAGTTCGGTTGGTCTGCCGTATCTTCTATGAAACGGGCTTGTATACAAAGTCCTGGCTGTGTGCTAGAAATCAGAAAGCTTCGGGAATTTCAAGTGTCCGAGAGCGGCTGGGCCCAAAGTACTCCGAACATATCCCAATTTTTGCAGCCCACAGGATGCATTTTTCCTTCAAGGTTGTGCTTGGTTCGGGTTTAGGGTTTAGGGTTTAGGGTATACCCAAAGGCCCCATCGTAGTTCCTTTTTGCGATTACCTACTAGGATCCTAAATATAAGCCACAAAAAGGAGCTACTGTGGGGCCTATGGGTAGGGCTTCGCTCAACAACCCCGTAAATCCTATCGAGCTCCAACAAATCCCTCTATTGAGCCGTGTTGGAGTCTCTCGGTTTGTAGTCACTCGACTTAAACTACGGCTCTGCGCTACTGTAGCTGTATAGGCCGGTGAAATCTAGGCCTTAAGCCAATCCTTAGGGACATGTTCAAAAGCTCTATAAACCCTCGAGTGAAGGAGCTGCAAAGAAGCTTTGGGGGATGTCGTGACGTTCCTGGTAGGCCGCCCCAGGATCAAGGGTACATCAGCAGCAGGTCGAGAACGCGAGCCATGATCACCTACAAGCCTCAAACTTATATAACTCCCCTCACTGACCCTGGACTGTAAACCATTTAAACCCAAGACCCCACATGGACTTGGCAAGGCTGGCTGAGGCAATCCGAGGAAAGCCTTGGCCTCACCCCGAAAGCCTGACCTTGCGAGCCGATACTGCGGAAGATCTCCCCGAACCCTAAACTCTTTTTTGAACCCTGACTCTGCCAATCAGCTGGGAAGCCTAAACCCTAAACCCTAAACTCTGAACCCTAACCACGGCTACAACAAGCTGAGCCACTCGGTCTCTGTGCCAGGATGCCTAAACGAGGGGACAAGACGGGCGTCTGGCTGCTGTTAACGCAAAGATAGCTTGGACTTCGAGGATTGAATTGAGCTCCCGGCTGTTCGCGCATGGCTTAGAAGTCAGTTCACAGCTAATACTCACGATGCTGGCTGTAGACGAGTAGCTTGGTACGAGATTTTGGGTGCTCAGGTGTCAAATCACGCACAGATTTTGTAATAATGAAAGAATCGCAGTGAGCTGCCGGTTACGTCGACTTTTGGTGTTCTGCACTGCAGTTGACAGCGTGAAGGCCAAGTGATTCAGCATGTGGTGTGCTTCAGCATTCATGCATAGATGCTGAAAAGTATGGATGAAGTGAGCACTTTAACTATCCCTAGTACTAGTTTCGGGCGAACAGCAATTTAAGGTGTAGTTATCCTGTGTAATACATACTGAATCCTTAAATCCGCGGAGCGGGGGGAAGCAGCCCGGACGGGAAAATTATACTGTCAGCATACAAAGGACGAAAATGCGGATAGTTGACGAATTATTCCGACTCCTATATACGGTGAGAAACCGGCTTCGGGATATCAAGTGCACCCCGCCCAATCTCGGGTCCTTGTTGTGAGCCGTGTCGAGTACGCGATTGGCATATCTATTGCGTTGTGGGATCTGGCCCGGTACCGCTTAGGTTGTTGTGCCACTGTGCGACAGCATCTCAATCACTTGTCAAAAACAATTGGTTTTGAGCCGAGCCCTCAACCCACGGTATGCATTCCCGAGCAGTGAGCGCAAAGAAGTCCCTAAAAAATACCTAAATCGGAAACTCAGTGCCTTCACTTTGCCCCTGAAGCCGCCTTGGAATCTACCATATCTGGGCTATCTCCGGTGCTGTGTAAGCTATTGCATCCTGCGCTATGAATGCAATTACGGTTCGAGGACTGCGGCAGGAACATGTTATTCACCAGTGCGGTCATTCACACATGTACTGTCAATGGCATGTTGCTAGTGGTCTCCGGTAGGTGCAAAGAGCAACAGGCCCTACACATCTCATCAAGATAGCAGAAGAAGGGTAAAGTTAACGTCCACATGCACATGCAAAGCAAACACGATTGCAGGGTTCATAGTCTGTTGGGGATCTCTGTTTAGGCTTGGGCATGCCGCTACCCTGAACCCTTCTGCCCCGAACCAACAATCCAAAACCCTGAGCTCTTGTGCCCCAAACTCCAGAAATAGGCCACACCCAAAAACTAAAAAACCCATCCCTAAGACCATCAGCCCATCTAGAACTCATACAGAACTAAGGCTACTTTCGTGTGGCTTGGGCCTTACTTAAAGGATCATGGGACTTAGTAAGTAGGGTTATAACTAAGGTAACTATACTTATAACCCCAATTAGGGGACTTATAACCTTACTTACTAAGTCCCATGGTCCTCCAAGTAGTACCTGAACTCTCGGACTTTGCCGGCCTGGCGTTGGAGATGTTTCGAGGAAGCACGGAGGAAGAGGGACATCGCCTGAGCCTCCTGCAAAGCAAAATGTGGGCCACCCAAGATCTCTGGGTTGTTTAGGTCCGTTGAGGTTCCCGTTTAAAAAATAGTATAGGGGCCTTAATAATTAAAATAGGGTTTTGGGGTACCTTGACGTATATTTGTAATAGGGAAGGAACCCAACTGAATTATGTAAGTCATTATTAAGGCCCCTAGATTACTTGGCATCCAGAGTCGAACCTCCAGTTAGAAATGGCCAAAACTCAAAACGAGGGTCTAGGGTTTAGGGTTTCTGAAGCTTGTGCGTCGTGGCTTAGTGGAATTCTGTTGGACAGGCATCCGACAGTTTGGGGCTTGAACTCCGGGCTTTTCTTGATCACGTTCTGGGCCCGAAACGCCAACAATGATCTGGAGGCGGATGACGATGGTGCTGATGATAGTAGCTGTGAAGTGCATGGTGATGGTGCTGGGGCTGTTGCTCCTGACGCTGCTTGCGGCGAGTTTGGTGGTTGATATGATGCGATGCCATGTGGTGCGATGACCGATGGCGAAGATGAGTGGCAGTGAACATGAAGTGGCTCATGGGGTCATGCTGGTACTGTCCACTCGTTGGCCGTGCTCAACACGAAACGGAGGAGTGCACGCGACCATGCCATAATGTTGCTCTCAAAGTAGTACACTCTTTTCTGCATGCCAGTGGCGATGATGATGATGATGATGATGATGATCATGATGATGATGAAGATGATACAAAACGACGGCCATGAACTACCTCCATCTCCCCTAAGCTGCAATCGTCTATTTCAGGACCCGGGAGCCGCATGACGTTCAGTCTGCACATCTGCAGAGCGGGGCCCTTTCAACTGGCCCTTTCCGGGATTCCCTGATCGGCTGTCCCAATCCGAGCCCTGAGAATCACTACAAACACTCCGCAGATCTGAGAAAAAGGACAGCTTGCTCGACGGAACATGGACTGTCAGTCCTGAACCCTGGGCAACAAGCATAAACCTGCATACATTTTTGGGATGTCCCAAAAAAGTTGAAACCCACGTCCTCTGCATTGGCCAGCCTGGCGTCTCGAAACCCGACAATCCTAAACCCTGAAACTCCAAAACCGTACTGCTCATGGAGCTGTGGCCTTTGTGCCGAATTGGGCTTGGAGCTATGGGACCAAAGGCTTATACAGGTTGTGTACGGCACTGTAAAGGTTTCACAAGGAATGTCTAAACCATAAAATGTAGGGCGCTCGGGATGTATTTCTGCACCCTTGCAGCTGAAGGTAGAAAACCGTTGAATCTGGGGCGACCGCTGTATTCGGCGCTCACTCTCGGACAATCCGGGCGAGGCATGTGGTCAGGGGTCAACTGAGTCAGATTAGCTATCCCTCCTGAAGCCACGCGGCCCACCACCGCCACCAGAAATCTACAACCTAAACCCAAAAACCCTTAACTGAAAGATCCTCACTCTGTCAACCCCAACATCCGTAAACTGCGACGCCCGAAATTCGAAGAAGCGAGACCCTGCCGAGCGGCTGCAGCAGCACTGTGTCTGGTCCATGCCCAGCGTATGGTGCGAGCCGAATGCGCACAGTAGCTGGGAGAGAGTATCTGCAGGCATTGGATGCTGTTGCGACTTGGGCGCAGAGGCGCATATCATCTCAAAATACAAACTATATATATATATATATATATGTGTGTGTGTGTGTGTTTGTGCGTGCGCGTGTGTGTGTGTGGCAGAAGCAAGGGCTCCGTGGTCACGCTCCCGGATGCAATGATTTTCTTTTAATCTTGATTGTACAAGCACAACACCACCAGTGTGTTGTAAAAGCAAGGAAATTGAGGTCACAGTTCCGCTTCCGGTGCTTTTGTGCTTGCGTGAATGTGATTTCACACAGACGTGCTCTGGAGAAGCACAGAATCCGTGACCAGGGCTCCGGTTTATGATGCTGGTACGCAGTGCTTGGTTACACAGGCATATGCATCGTGAAAGGTAGTACTGTTTTGACGTGGGCACATGTCATTTCGTGTAGATGTGTGGCACATCACAACACACTGGGATTTCCTGTACGTCTGCTGTAGACTCCACACTCTGAACACGGTCATGCTTAGGGCACACCATTTGCCGTAGCATCCTACTACTTGCAAGCCTGGATCCTAGACCCTGAACAGACCCAGAAATCTCACACCTCCTTCAGCCTTCAAGAGGTGCTTTATGCCTCAAGCCGTAAACACAAAACCTTCCACGTAGACATCGAACCATAAGGTTCATGTGCTGAAGGCCTCTTCACCAGAAGCCTCTCAGTTTAAAAGGCAGAAAGTCCCGAGATTGTGATGTATGCAGGCTTTGGTTTGGCATGTAATTACCTGTAAAGTCAGACATGCCCAGTCTCTCCAAAAGGATTCCGGCTAAATTCAGGATAATTCTTGGTACTGGTGGTGCTTCTTATCCTGAAGCCAGCGATATCGTTACTGTTATTGCAACTACTGTGATGGTTGTCGTGGTTGCACGAACCATGGCTTCTGCAATCGCTGTCGTTGTGGTATCCTTTACTCATGTTCTTCTTCTTGCAATGCACGAGGTGTCGAATATTGACGTATGACTGCTGCTGCTCCTGCTGCACTCCTACTGCTCTCATCAACTCCAGCTATTGGCATCCCAATTCCTCCAAACTCCTGGATCCCCGGCCCTCAGATCATTCTCGCGATGTAGCATCGGCCTTGAGATTCCAGGAGGAAGCTCGACTACTGCATCGAGGACGTAGAGAAACGGAATGGACCACTCCACGCCTCACGGACGGTCTTGGGTGTGTCCCAGACTGGCTGCAGCTCTACTCCGCACACGCAACTGATCGCAAGCTAGCATGAGGCCTCCCTTCTCCAAGTTATAGTAGTAGGTCATCAGCATGCCCTCTAAACGATCCTCTTGCGACAATAATCCGCAAAGGACAACCACTGTG
This sequence comes from Symbiodinium sp. CCMP2456, assembly GCA_905221635.1. NCBI lineage: Eukaryota > Dinophyceae > Suessiales > Symbiodiniaceae > Symbiodinium > Symbiodinium sp. CCMP2456. Next base: position 52,873 of record CAJNDV010002213.1, read on the forward strand.
CAGGACATGCGTGTGGGGCTGTGTTGGGACTTCGTTCCACGGGCCGCGCGGCAAATCCTCGGCCCACGGCATCATGCAGTTGTCAATGAAAGGTGTCTGACACACACGCTCTACGCGTGCGGACAAACAAGGAAACAGCCAAGATCGGAGCGTGCACCGAATCATGCTCGTACACACGCGTACGGTTAAATCCAGACTGCTGAAATCCAGCATCCCAGTGCCCGTGGCCGCGAAACCTCAAATGAGCACTCCTGTACAGACTTTTGAAGTACACTGAAATCCCAAAGCCCAAGTCTCAGCCTTCTGCTGTCAGCGGCTTCAGGCGCATCTGCGACAGCTCCCGGTCAAAACTCGCATCGTGGGACCCGGCACCCCGCGCCAAGGACGAAACCTGGACTCGGGTTCCTTGAAAGGCTACTTTTAGAGTTACTATAAAGGGTTTAAAGGATTTAAGGCTAGGGCTAGGGTTCCTCGAAAGGCTACTATAAGAGGTACTATAAGGGTTCCAGTATGCGACACTCGTTCGGAGGCTTCAGGGTTCAGGTTTTAAAGCCTGCCTCACCCATAAACCTGCAGGGTAGGCCCGTCCCTATAATCCACAACTTAAACTTAAACCCTCGACAGCGCGGCAGTCGTCGTCGTCGTCGTCGTCGTCGTCGTAGTAGTAGTAGTAGTAGTAGTAGTAATAGTAGCAGTAGCAGTAGTAGTAGTAGTAGTAGTAGTAGTAGAAGTAGTAGTAGAAGTAGAAGAAGAAGAAGAAGCAGCAGTGATCGAAGGCGTAGTCGCAGTCGTTTTCGGCGTAGCAGTAGTAGTAACAGTAGCAGTAGCAGTAGGAGCAGGAGTAGGATCGCGGTGGCGGTCCTAGTGGCAGTGCTTGTAATAATACTTGCTCCCGACACTACACCAGCAATCGCTTTCAATGCCTGTTGGCGGGTGACAAAAGCAAGAAGGCAAGGCCTCCAGCGCGCGGCCGCGAACAAAAGATCGAACTAAGCGTGCCATGGCCTTTCAGTTGGGGTTTACGGGTTTGGGGTTCAGCTTCTGTGATTGATGTCTTTGGTAAGATGTCTGCAAATAATACACATACTGTACAGACTGTGCATCATGAATCACAGGCTCCTTCAATCATGAAAGGGGCATGCTCCTGACGGCCCCACACTTCCGAGTGATCGGCGCAAGATCCTCACTTCCGTTCTACGCCTGAATTTCTGCAGCCACCTTTCATTGCATGCTGAAACAATCGAACCTGTCTCATGGCTACAAGACCAAGGTCAGCCCTTCGAAGCTGAAACATGAGCCTCCTTCTGGACAGCCGACTGGTCCTGGCCTGCGCCGTTTTTTGCGGGGCCGGTTTTCGACTCTCAATCTCGCACAATTCAAGCAAGGCTCCGCACAATGTGCCGGTTGCAGGGTTTGGGTTTGGGGGATTAGTTTAGGGGGCTTTTTAGCGCTCACATCCGGACGAAGGCAAGGTCTGAGAAACAGGCATACAGCTCGCGGCAACCCACGCCATAAAGCTGTCACGTAAGGCTGAAGAGACAAGGGCAACCAGAAGTATCACCTGCTAGAGCAACAGGTGGCTTGGGGTGTACAGGTTTAAGGTTCCAAACTAGTCTAGCAATTGCAGCAGCAAGATTGGCAGAAGGAGCAGCACCATCGCTTCGCAGTACCTCTACTCTTCGCAGCTCGCCGATCATGGCAGGGGCGTAGCAAAACTGTACCTTAAGAACCCAACACCTACCTTTTTGTAGGGTCCCTATAAATCCCATATTCGGGTTTAGGATGAGAACCTACAAAACAAGTGGGTTTTAGGTTCTTAAGGTAGAACACTCATCAACGACAGCTACACATCGCGAAACCTGCAGAAGTGCGGCATCAAGCATAGAGAAACCCCAACTCCCGCACCCGTGCGTGTCCTTAACAAGCGGGCAAATTGGGCCATCCGCGTTTCTGAAATCCCTTGGGGAAATCATCACAGCCCAAAACTTGGGAGCGTTTGAGATTCGCGCTCTATCCGAGCTACCATATCCGAGACCTACAACCAAGCCCAAATTTAACCGTTGCCTCGGAAAGACGGCACGATCTCCCGAGGGGCGGCCGCGGCTGGTACATCGGGTTCTGGTGCGATCAGCGCTTGCGCCTCTCTTGGCGTTGGAAAGTCTTGAGTTGAGAGCTTTTGTGTTGAGCTCCCGTGCCTCTAGCCGAGCTACATCGCCAACTACGTGAAGGCTTTAGGGCTTAAGGGTTTGGGTTTGCATGAGTCTTGAAAGGTTGCACTTTATAACGGATTTAGGTCTTCCAAGGTTCTGCTTAAACGCAAACCAACTCAAAGTATCTATGGCAAGCGATGGTTCTCCTTCGTCCGCTTTCCGTTGTCTTGTGACTGTGATTCCTGCGCCCAAACCTTAAGCCCTAAACCCCTGGACCCCTAAACCCTTTTTTGGCACCCCTGGACGTAAAAAACCAAAACCCTTCCCAAAGGAACCCTGATAGGTCCCTTTAAAGGGACCCTTATAGATACTTGTAAAGGAGCCCTACCCCGACTTGCGCGGCTTCGAAGAATCGCACAGGAAGCCCTGCCCATAAACCCTCTAGCCAAAAGCCCTTGCACTGGGCCTTCAAAACTATGCTAGTCTAAACAATAAACCCCTCACTCTAAACCCAAAAGCCCCTAAACCCCGAAACCCAAGACTTCCACGCACCCCGAAGCCCCAACATTTCCCTCCGTGTGCCTTCCAGCGGTCCAGCTCGCTGTCAGCGAGCTTGCCGCCTCTTAGCTGCACCTCCTGCGAGGCAGAAGCGCTTTTCCTTTCTTTCTTTGTCAATATGCTATACCGTTATACCATTGCTGTAGGATTTCGGACATGATGGTTCAAGATTGTTAATTTGGCTGCTTTTGGCTCGTGTGCTACACTAACTTTGGGCCCTCACTGCTGTAGCCATAGACCGTCTCCACAGATGTGTCGTAAGCTTGGAGCCTTGAAGGCTCGGAGGTTCGGTCATGTCGCTATCGACTTCACGGTGCTAGAGGCTTGGACCCTTTAGGGTCCCGTGTTTGGGATAGCCGGAGGTGGGAAGCAACGTGTGGATGTGCACCCTAGTGGCCGAAGGCGTCTGGGATTCAGAGTTTAGGAGCAAAAATACGGGACTCAATCATTTCTAATAAAATCAGTTCGGGATCCTTAGTATGATTCTGCTATGATATACGCCCAAACCCGTGCCTAGTTATGACGGCTCCTATATTACTGCAGGAGCTTGTGGTAAAGGGTTAGGGGTCGACGCGGCGAGCGGCAGTCCCGCATTTAGCAATTCGAAGGTGGAGTGCCGCGTGAAGCCTACAGCATCTCAAAAATACTCGCAAAAAAACCTGAACCCTAATTCCTACAACCCTTGGCACAAGATTCAGATTCAGTCGTACGAAGGATGCTGGTGATGGAAGTGTCCACCGTTGTCTTCAGATGCAACCCTCGAGAGACAAGGAAAACCTGTAAACAAAAACTGACCCTGAAGCTTTTAAACACCAGAGTATGATATAGTACAGTATAGTAGGATAGAAAAGAGTAGAACAAAATTATAGCATAGTATAAGAACTGATTCGAGAAGCTGTCCGAAATCAATTTTTGCTATTACGTGGGAGCTCTTAGAATCAACGCAACCTGTCTGAGGGTCCAGGAAACTGGGCCCTTTTTCGTTAGGTGTCTTTCATGTGTCGTCTCTTCACTAGTCAAGCTTCCGCCAGTCGAGTCCTCATCATCGATATTCCCGCTGTTGCCGCAACAAAGCATCGCACATGTGCACAGCCAAGTCTGCACCCCTCCAGTCAACTAGGAGCTCAGTAGCACGAGGTGTTAGAGTGTTATCTCTTCTGCTTGTACATAGAGAAGAGCCTAAAAGCCCGGAGACATGAACCTTAAGCTCTGCTCATATTTTAATGAGGATAGTGGACAACAGCTTACGGCAAAAGGACTGAGGACCTTCCTGAGCCTGCAGCCGAGGGGAGGATGAACAGAAGCAATGCTTCAAGAAGTGCACCCTAAGGGTCTAGGGTTTAGGGTATAGGTAAAATAGACTACGCTGAAGCACTGAGAGGCAAGAGGCCTCGGGCTTTTAGACACAGAGGGTCGGGTTTGTGGCATGAAGCAGTGGACTGCAGATTGGGCTGATCTCTCTCCGCGCTTGAGAAGCTGAGCGTCCGGGAAGCAGCAGAGACAGCTTCGAGTTTAGGCCTAAACCCAAGCACCAAAATGCCCAAGACAGTTAGAAGAAGGATTTCCCAAAGCGATCCCTGATGCGATCTGACATGGACGGTTATTGCTGACTTGAGTTCGGAGTTCGCAAGATCTTCTGCAGAGCTGCAGGTGGTTTCCAATGCTGAGATTGAAATGCATGTACGCATTCTAAAATCTCTCGTCAATTCTGTATCGAGCAAAACCTCCAAAATCCCCTAAGGCCGGCGCACACCGAGTGACCAGGTGGCTATGAAGGAGCTCTTGCCTGGAAGAGCTCGGCCAAGTTCGTGAGACTAGATGCTAGTCTGCTAGTCTCTCTCACACTTGGAAACCTAAGACTCAAAATCCCGAAATCCAGAGCCCCAGAAAGACCTAGACCGGGTTTGCTGTGTAAAATAACAAGTAGAAAGATTCAGTCCTTGGAACTTCGGGGGCCTCAGTAGCTAGAATAGGGTATGGGAGGAGTTCATATAGTATAAGCATACTATCTACGGTGCCCTACAGGATAATCACATGTGGGGGTTTCCGAAAATAGGGGACCCTAATATAGCACCCTAAATAGTAGGATCCCTATTATAAGGACCCCAAAATAAGGTACCCCCTACTTTCGGAAACTCCCATGTTCAGAACCTAGAGCCTAGAGAAGCCTTGCTCTCGGAGTTTTGGTTGCCTATGTGGGCAATTCTCGAAATTAGCGTCCCTTCTATAGGGACTATGGTACTACCAAAAAAGTTAAAGCTTACCTACTCTACCATCTACTACTCAGGTTTAGGGTGTTGGGCTTTCTGAAAAATCCACACTGAACCTCACGCAAATGATTAAGCCCTAAACCCTAAACCCTAAACCCCTTCAGCCCTTTGCCAGAGTTTTGGGTCCAAGGCTTGGTGCGTGCCATCCCCTCTCTTGCAGCCCTAAAACCTTAATGGGGGTTTCCGAAAATAGAGGACCCTAATATAGTATAGTACCCTAAGTAATAGGATCCTTATTCTAAGGACCCCAAAATAAGGTACCCAAATTTTCGGAAAGTCCCAAATCTGCTAGCCACAAGCTCGAAGGCCCTAAGCCTCCAGAAAGAAGGGACTCAACATGAACAGACACCTTCGCTCTGCATCTGCATCGAGCTAAATTCGAGGACTCAAGATTGGCAAGGAAAGCCGTGCCACCGAAACATCAAACCCAACTTGAACCTAGAAACCTACAACCCGCGGCAGTCTTGTTGAGTTTTCTTTATTTCCGAAGTGTTATGCCAAGATTCCTGCAACCTGAAACCTACACCTTAAACCCCTAAGATTGAACCCTAAATCCCGAAGTCTCGATGGGTAGTTTCTTCCAAAACCGGGTCCCTTTTGGCATCCTTTTTGTAAGGATGCCGTACTGTATTGGGGCCTAAACAGGGACTCTCATTTGGAGAACTGCCAGGATTTTAAAGACCCGCCCCCCAGTTTCGTTGAAGCGGCCCATCTGCCAGGAGCGGCGGAAGTAGAGCCTTGCCCGGCAAAGACACCCAGAGACTCCAGGAGGGCTTAAGGTTTAGGGATTCCGGGACTAGGGATTAGGACCCTAGGGATTGGGTTTGAGGACTCCGTATTATAATACGGACTCAAAAAGGGACCATGATTTTGACAACCACCCATATACCTTTGATCCTTCTGCTTTGGAAGAGGCGTAGCTGTGCTTCAGGGATGGAGTCGAACCCTGCACTGGGCTCTTGTTGAAGAGCTTGTATTGTAGGGCTTACGGTTTAGGGTTGCTAAAGAACTTGTATAACTTACCATACTTTGGACACTAGACTAGATCCCTACGAGGGTACCTTAAGATAGATTACTCAAGATAACTTCCTTAACAAGAACCTGTGGCCATGTCCTTCCGCTTCTGGGCCCAGGAGCATAAGGGCCATACAAGGCTCCACAAGCGTGCACTAGTCATAAATCCTTTCGTGTCAAATTCTATGAGCATTCGGGAACTACAAGGTTATATAAGTGTGTTGTTCGTGCTTTGGTTGAAGATTAGCAAGGTTTGGTTAGTGGAGACATGGATTGATCGATAGATAGATAGGTAGATAGGTAGATAGAAAGGTACAACGACACACGCACATATACATATATATATATA
>CAJNDV010002213.1:64641-93210 GCA_905221635.1 Symbiodinium sp. CCMP2456
TATATATATATATAGATAGATAGATAGATAGATAGATAGATAGATAGATATATATATATATAGATATATATAGAGATATATATATATATATATAGATATATATATATATATAGAGAGAGAGAGAGAGAGAGTCCCCCCACAGATCCCTTAAAGGAACCCGTAAAACCCCGAGAATCCGACATCCCCGAGCTCTCGGCCTCGAACCAACTCGGCCTCCATGGCTGACGACAAGGATTCGAGGCAATCCTCTCAGAGTATGTATGAATGAATCGATGAATGAAGGAATGAACGAATGAATTAATTAATGAATTACTTAATTAGTGTATGGGTGTGTATGTATGTCTCTCTGTATCTATGTCCATATATAAGAACGTAGGTTGACTTATGTACGTATCTCTGTTTAGGACGGGCTCTCTTCTTGTTCTGGTGCAAAGCAATATCGACTTCAGCCCGCATTTCCACTCCTTGTGGCTTGCGAGCTAAGGCGAGACTCCCTTTTGGTGGAACCTGTTTTCGACTCTGACACTCCACTTGGGACCTGGCAACCGTGCAGGCTGAGGGGAGTAATTGTCTTTGGGGGCTTATGCTCTCTTTGCGGTTGTAGCGTTAAAGGTTGTTGTTCGCGAAATGCCGCCGGAAAGATGCAGCCAATATCCCCGCTAGGGTAGCTGGGATTCTCGGGAGTGAGTATGCTTGCATCCCGCCATTAAACCCTAAACCCTAAACCCATCCAGCAGGCGGCAAACCTCAACCTTGCGTATCTTGTCAACACCAAATCCAAAGTCTTAGGCTCAAAATGGGTTTTAGCTTAATGTAGGGTATATGATACGATAACTACAATATAAGGAACCCACCACAACAGTATTGGTAATACGGTTTTGGCGACGGCGTTAAACTCTTAGCCCAGAAAGGTCCTTCTTCTGTATCAGCCTCTCCGTGATGCCGGCATCCTGCGACAAACTTAACCTCCCGCCCCCTCATTCGAAAACGTTCATCCGTGTCAGGTACAGTATCTGCAGGTTACTACAGGGGCCTTAACAACTGGACGAGGGGTTTGGGCATATTATAGTAGCATATTTATATAAACGAACCCTGAGCAATAATGTGGGTAACTAGCTTACAACTATATTACGTACAAGCCCTGCAGAACGATGAGCACTGCAAAAAAGGCTGACAGTATTGAGACTCCAAACCTGTGTGCGAGGAGGATAACATACTGACAGACCATAATTCCTGGCACCTACAGTTTTGGACCCAGAACGTATCCACGGCATGGTTCTTTTCCTGAGTTTACATAGGCATGTGGACGCTACATCACTCAAGTTTGCCACGGTTGTCCCATCGATAGTCTGGTTTCGAAGTGACTTGGTTTACCTGTCGAGCCCACAGGCCGCGAGTCACCTGAAAACCTTTGGGCAGTGTATGAGAGAAATGTCACGTAGCGATCTCTGCAAGAAACGGCATGGCGGTCTGCGCCCTTACCAAAACCTACCGAAGGAACCCTTTCAATAAACCGTACACACATGAATTAGCATGATGTGCGGCCAATCAGATTGACAAAGGTTTTCTTCTGCCGGCAGGCGGTAGTCGTGAGAAAGGGCTGCCACAACAAGCGCAACACTCAGGATCCAGGAAAACCAAATGACGTAGTAGGTCGGAGTCCCAAAATAGGGACTGTTGGCGAGACGGACGTCGAAAGGGTAGAATACGAGGGCGAAGTAGGCGCAGATGCCCAGCATTGTCCACAAGGACACACTGCATGCGATATAGCTATTGCTTCTTGCAGCCAGGAAGCAGCCAACTCCCAGGAAGAGGCAGTACATGGCTAAGGCTTTGATGAGTAGCACCTCTAAGCCGGTGGGCTTGTCTTGTCCCATTAGCTTCACCATGTCGTACGCGAAGAAATACATCGGCACGAAACACCACCACAAACCAGCCCCAAAGTAGAGAACTTTTGGGCCCCAATATGCCATGGCAGCTGCAGCAAGCAGAACTCTGTTATGTTCCCCTTGCGCTACTTCGACGTGGATGTTGTCAGCAAGAACCTGGAATGCCATCTCGTTGCAGACTCTTCTTGGGCCGGAGCACACGGGCAGAACTGAAAGAAGATGAACAACTGTCGCACGATCCTACTTGAGTCTACTTGTGCATTCAAGTCGAACTTCAGTCGCACCTCTAAGACTTTGACCTGGAGGTTATGATATATGTATGTATACATATATATATATATAGATATGTATATATATGTATATGTATATATATATATACATATATATATATATATATATACATATCATGAAGTCGTTTGCAGCTTCGTGGCCGCCTTAAGCTGCTACTTTGTGCGGCTAATATGACGATTGCTATAGGTGGGAAGCCGCAGGGGAGTCAGCAAGCCCCTTTCTGGCCGTGCAGACATAAGCAGACTTCTCAATCAGAAAGACCCGGATGAAAGGTAGTTTTGCAGTGGTAACCTTTTTCAGTACCTTTACCTGTGGTGGTTTCATCTCTTTTTGTTCCTTCTGTACTTTCTCTCTCTGTCTCTCTCTCGCTCTCCCTCCGCGTGCCGTCACTCTCTGTATCTCTTCCACCTTGTGCCAACAAAAGGTTTGTTGTTTATCCTTCCGTGTGCCAGCATGTAGTAAGGTGGGTTGACTGCCCGAGACATTTACATGTGTTGTAACAGTCTCCCCACCACTGGTAAATGCGAAGAACTTCGCGGCTCCCTGGCAGCATAGAAGATCGAGGAAATGCCGACGAAGATGCCACGGAGGTCAGACCTTGTAGGAAAACTTCTCGCATTGTGCGGGTAACTGAATACACGCCAACGTAAATCGTAAATCCTACCCCCCAAATCCTGAACCAGATAGGCATGCATGTAGGAGGATGAATCTCAAGAATGATGTCGAGAGAGGCGGTTGGAGGGTGTTGCACCTGTACAGTCACGATCAAGCAACACCGCGCACTGACGAACCAAGTTTCACACGCATACACGACAAAAGGGTGTGCACGGGAGCACCGCCCTGAATCGAATCACTAATTATATAAGCCCCAGGGCCTGCAACCCCGAACTTTCCAGGTCCAAAAAATCCGACTCCACACTCCCGAATGCTAAGCCTTCGCACGCCAAAGCCCGAAAGCCTGGACCTCAATCTTGGGACGGTGCGGCCAGTCTGTCGAGATCACGCCTCTGAGCCCATGAGCACTTTAGAGCCGGGGGAACTAAAGGCCTGGGAGATGAAGACGAAGAGTAGACTCGAAGATTTCTCCTATAGACCCCTGTAGAAGCAACCCTTAAAGGATCCCCGATCCTGAGCCTTGAGGCCCCTGTGGGGCACAGACCCTAAACCCTCTCCCCTTACCCTAAACCCTAAACCCTAAACCCTAAACCCTAAACCCTTTTTTGAACCTAGACTCTGCCAATCAGCTAGGCCCTAAACCCTAAACCCTAAACTCCCAATATTGAGGCCCCTATGGGGCACTCGGGAGCTCGTAGTCCTACGAGCTTCCAGGGCCTCGAAGCTTGAGAGAAACGCATCTTGGCTAGGGTTTAGGGTTTAGGGTTTAGGGTTTCGGGTTTCGGGTTTAGGATTTAGGGTTTAGGGTTTAGGGTTTAGGGTCTAGGGTTCAGGTGTCAGGGTTTAGGGGTTCAGTGTTTAGGGTACACTGCCAGGGTCTAAGATGCTTCGAGGCCCTAAGGCATGAACCGAATAATCCTTGCACAATGAAACTTGAAGCCTTAGAGAGCAGAACACCGCAAAGCAAGGCAGTCTTTAATTTAAGAGGGAGCTCTTAGAACACCCTTACATGAGAGCCCTTGTAAACATCTACAAGCCCATCACAAATCCGCATGAAACAACTCTCATCAAACCACCCCTTTCTAAACGACACCATAACGCCAAAGATCATCAAAACTCTAAACCCTATATGCACATCCGGAAAGACAACTCCATGAGGAACTACAAGATTCTTGTCCCTAAACCCTAAACCCTAACAAGGCACAACGGGCTACCCAGGCCTGGACCGTCCTCCTGGCGGACGGCGACCTTTTAGGCTTTCTTTAAGGGTTCCTTTTGAAAGGCAAACCCTAAACCCTCAGGGTTCCAAAAGGAACCCTTTTTGGAACCTATAGGGGTTCCTTTAAGGAACCTATAAGGGTACCTCTGTAAGAGAACTCTAAGCATTCCTTTCCAGAGTTCTTTCTCGGGTCCTCTAGGGTTAGGGGTAGTGACTTGTTGATGGGTCCTTACAGACCCTACAGGGTTGGGGTTCGAGGGTGTTGGGGTCTGCTCCTTAGATAGAGCTCCCCCGCTCGGCTTGGTTTAGGGCTTAGGGTGGAGGGTTTAGGGCTTAGGGCTTAGGGTTTAGGGTTTAGAGCTTAGGGTTTGGGGTTTAGGGTTTTATTTTCCCATAACCAGAGGGGCTTGTGCTCTGAAAGGTCCTGCAAGAAACCTCAGGAGCAAAGGGACCCCCCGGCACATCGCTTGGGGTTCTCATCCTCATAGTATAAGCAGATGCCAGCACAGCCAGAGGGATTCCCAAGGACGCCTATGACAGTTATCCGCAGCCTGTCGAGGTATCCGGTGACTCCAATATCGCTTGAGAGCGCGCTTTCAGTTCAGGTGGTCCATGGATGGTCTTCGTGGGTTTGCCGTACTTGGGATGTATAGTCGGGCTTTGCTTCCATTACTGAGCCTCCTATTTTTCTCCTTCTCCGCTTGGGGACTAGATCCACGCATGGTGCAGATTCTCTGCGGGGTCGTATTCCTGTAGTCTTTCAAGCACTGATCATCACGTAAACAACAGGAAACGTCAATAACTCCTTGGGTCCCCGTAGGGAATGCGGAATAGATACCTATGATAGTCACCTCATAGTCCCTTACAGTAGTCCCTAGGTCCCTAGAGCCCGTTCCACACATTCCCTACAAATAACCGGAGAGATCATCATAATCCTCTGAGGCCCGGGCATTGAGGTCGTCCTCCAAGATCTGTGACGGCTCGCCGTCGATGATGGACATGAGAAGGTTCTCCCACCTCGACAGCGACGATCTACTGCTACGACGACTACTACTACTACTACTACTACTGCTACTACTACGACGCTCAGAGTCCCTCAGCCCAAAGCCAAAACCGTTCACTCCAGCTCCTGCAGCCCTCAGCCCTGACCCCCAAAGCCTTAGTCTTGAAAAACCTAGTGTAGTCTCCTTACACTCTTAACCAAACCTTGTCTTGAGCACAATGGTCGTAATCGACCAAGGGCTCGAGTGGTTGACGGATCAGCGTGGGGGCGGATGCTTATCAGAGCTGCGATCTTGCCAGTTCATCGGCTTGCTTGTTGCCGAAAATGTGCCAGCGACTTGGTGCTGAAGTCACAGACAGGGGTTACAAGCTATTTATGACTACTTGCTGTACTTAAAACCATGCATGCTTTTCCGCACCCAAAAGCCTGCGGTTTGTAAACTCCTTCGAAAAGGGGTTTGGGCTCCAGCTCAAAACCCGAAGGGGCGCCTTATCAAGCTTTCTCGGCCCACGTAGTCGTTCGGCGGAAAAACTCCCAGGAGAACCGGAGAGCGAGTTCCCACCTGGCATATGGAGTTGCATCGAATCTATAGTTGGGTTGAGGGCGGTACAGGGTTTGGGGCAGTTGGGAGCCTTTTCGGGACTCTCGAGCTGTTCAAAGTGTTGGCTTCAAGGCGCAAAGGCATGGCACCTAGGAAATGGGTGTCGAGGAAAAAACCTACTGAGTTGCTGTAACCGTCAGAAACGTTATCGTTGTCACTGTCTGGTTGTGGTGTCCAGACTATTTGAGACTGGGTTCAGCGGAGGAGAACATCCACGATGTGGCGAGAATGTGATTTACAGTTGGTTTGGTTTCTGCGAAACCTTGAAGAGCGCTAGGGTCCAGGGTTTACACTTTCCTAAGCCCCTAAACCCTAGACCTTAAACCCTAGACCCTATAAACCCTAGATCCTAAACCCTGAAACCTGAACCCTAGACCCTAAACCCTAGACCCTAAACCCCAGACCCTAAACCCTGAACCCTAACTGAACCCAACAAACCCAAGGGCTCCAGTTACCTAAATAGTAGGTTACTAACCCTATATTATGTACCCCAGTAACCTACTATTTAGGTAACTGGAGCCCTAGGGAAAGCCTGTGAAGCCCGACTCACGCCAACTGGATCGGCTCCCCAGTCCATGGATTCATCCGGCGCGCCGGTGCGATGCCCTTTAGGGTTTAGGGATTCGGATTTAGGGTTTAGGGTTTTAGGGTTTTAAGGTTTAAGATTTAGGGTTTGGGGTTTTAGGGTTTTAGGGTTTAGGATTTAGGGTTTAGGGTTTTAGGGTTTGGGGTTTAGGGTTGCACCCGAAACCGCCGGGGCCTTGGCGTAGTGAAGCAAGACCTGCCACTTGTTTAGGGTTTAGGGCCGGTTTCTGTAACTCTTCGAGCTTCTAGATGTCACGCTGCTGTGACGACTGCCCAACACTGACGGCTAAACCAGCAAAACGTTCAGCAGAACGAATGAAGCAAACGAATCTTTGACGTTTGCAAAGCTTCAAAGCATGAAACACCCTGCTAAATTAAGAACTCGAGAGCCTGAACCTAGAACCCTGAAGCACCAAAGCTTGCACCGGCTGTCAGGTGCAGTCAAAGCCTTAACTTGACTCCTACCTTATCAAACTCTATCCCACAGCTGTGTGCCGCCTCTAGCCCCCAAACCAGGTCTTTCATGGGGTGGGGGGGGGAGGGGTGGTTTGGGCTTCTACGGTCCAAGCCATAGGGGCAGCATATTGAAGAACTGCCTCGCCCTCCTTCTCCGGGTCGGGCTCTGCGACAGTCAGCTGCATCGAGCCTTCCGCCAACTCTTAGGAATGAGGCTTTGGGGCTATGACATGAAGAGGGTTTGGTGGCCCATTATACACCAATTAACAATATGGAACCCCCCCCCAAATACCATTGGTAATGTTTATTGAAGCCCCTACAGTATTCCCAGAAGCCTGTCTTGCTGTGGAGGACAGACCTCATCACCGACACTCTCTAAGTTTACGGATGCTAGTGGGCTTAGGGTTTAGGGTGCACATACCCTAACCTCAAACTCTACAGAGCCATCCTCGCATCAACGCCAACAGATAAGCATCGAATGCCTGGGCCTCTATGAAATCATTCCTGCATGTATGCATATGCGCACGTTTGAAGAGACATGGGGATGCCTCCAAGCCCGATTCTCTTCAGCCAGGCTTCTGTGCCCTGTTTGCGGCGGCTTGGTTCTCAGATCAAGCTTTAGGCCACGCCCCAAACATCCCTAAGACCTTCTCCCTAAACCCGAAAAGCCCTAACGGCCCTAATTGAAAACAAGAGCCCTAAACAGGCACAGTAGGTGCGCGACGTGGGCCACCTGCCAGGGTGCCGACCTGGGCAGTCACTTGACGCAGCCGATTCAGGATTCAGGCTTAGATTAGGGTTCAGGGTTTAGGGTTTAGGGTTTAGGGTTTAGGCTTTTCAGCACTCACAATTGGGACAAGCCGGGCGAGGTTAGCTGGGCTTTCAGGCTTCAGGGTTTGGGTTCAGCTAGTTGCAAGGCTCGTGGCTGTAGAAGTTGGGGTCCAACCTCCAAGCTTCTGCAGCATAGGCTCGAAACTTTTGAGGCTTTGGATCTTCAGAACTATGACACCAGATGCCCCAAACCCAGACCAGAACCCTAAACCCTAAACCCCAGAATCCCCAGAACCGTAAACCCTTGTAGCCCTCCTGCCCCCAACCCAACTCCGAATCCAAACACCCCGAAGGTAGGACCACCATTTGCTTAAGCGTCCAATCATCGTCATGGCTGTTACATGATCAAACCCTAACCCCCCAGGTACCTACTATATATGGTACTAGAGCCCCTAGGGCCCAATATAGTAGGTACCTGGGGGTTAGGGAAAACTGGTGTGAGAGATGGGAGCTGCCATGCGCGACTATGAGCCATCCCAGCTGCTGCCAGTGAGTCACACGAGATGCTGTGTTTAAGTAAAAGTCTGGTCCAGACTGGGTCCGCGTTGCAGTGCGCTCAGTCAAACGCTATGCACAAGAAACCGTCCCCCGTGCTAGTCTCCAAAGACTGATTTTTAGTACAGTATAGTATATTATCATACAGTATATTGTCATATTTGCAATACATTATTGCATGCTTGAATGAATTTTTGAATATTATAAAATTATATATGCTTGAAGCACTGCAGCCAACGTCCAAGCTCAAGCTTTGAAGTAGACTCAGAACCTAGTCCAAACACCCGGAACCCCCGCGACCCTTAACCCACACTGTCTGGGCGTAAAAAAGGTGCCTTCATAATTAGTATAGGGTTTAGGGCCCATTATACTATAATCATAATAAGCAACCCGCAAAATAGTCTTGGTCACTATTATTAGGGCCCCTTTATTCGGGCCCAAAGCCGATCCCGAAAGTAGCTTTAGGGCTGTAACCTCCGAGCCCCACCGTCTGAACCTCGACATCACTTCGGGGGGTTTAGGTTTTGGGGTTTGGGGCCTCAATCTCTCCCAGTCCCGGCTTCTGAACCACTTCGGGGTCTGAGTGTAGGGCTATTTGACACTCACACTCGGACAAGCCTGGCAAGGTCTGAGCTACACTAAGGGTTTAGGGCTTCTGAACCACTTTGGGGTGTAGGGTTTGGGGTTTAAGGCTTCTGAATCACTGTTGGGATCTGGGATCGCAGTCAGGGGAATTCCCGAGGTGACGGCGAAAAGCCGGTGACGGATGACAGCTTGCAGGAGCTCCTCGATGTTCAGTCTTTTTGAGAGTTGGGGAGGTTACAGCGGTTAGGGCTTGCTGAGGGTAGTTCTTCTAGAGATTTACCCGGGCTTCGGGTATTGCGTTTGGAGATTTTGGGGATAAGATTTCTTGCTTTGGGGTATTGCTTTTCAACTTTTCGGCAGCTTTCGGGTTGAGGGCTTTGGCAGTTATATTTTGGAGCAGTAGAGTAACAGTGTAAGGCTCTGAGGCGCAATTTGGGGTTGCCGGGATGTAGGGTACTTTCAGACTTCGATGACAGGCCTTAATGGTTGTTGCGGGGGACGCCCTGAGGTCAAACTTGGCCTAACGCTTTGCAGCAGTCCGGCAACCCCGCAGATTACTCATCTGATCACGTTGCCCGGATCCTCGCCCTACGTTATGCTTAGGGTTTTTGAGTTGTCTCGCGCCAGGTACCAAGTCCAGCCGGAAGAGCCACAAACAAATGGCCTTACGGTGCTCGTACAATCATAACCTAGACGCGCAACGTACAAGCAAAGCAGCTATTTCACCGCAACAGCACGTACTTAACTTGCAAATCACCCCTGCAGCCCCAGGGCTCTACACGCTTTGCAGTGAGGTACTTTTCGTCTCCGGCCAGAACCCTGAAGCCATGGTATCGCCTTCCAGAAGACACTTTACACCCGTAAAAGCCCAACCGCTCCTACCTTAAAGTAAAGTCCTAAAGCCCACACTTTCCTAAACCCCAAACCCTCGAACCCCCCACCCCCCGCATTTATGGCCTCGCTCTCCAGCATGCAATTCAACATCTCGGATGTTGTGATCGTGCCGGACCTGGACTTAACAGCTTTGCTTTTGCCATTGATTAGACTTTCTGCAGCTGTGAGGACAAGAAAAAGGGGTGCTGTCTCAGGGTTCTACAACTACAAGCTTCTGAAAAATGCTTGCGAGGCCTTTTGTGGTGCACTTTGAGTTTCTGGAACCGTAAGCCCAGGAGTCGTAGACTCTGGACTTTCGGGTTTTACTGTGCTTGGGGTCGGGTTGCTGGCGTCTCGAACACCCTAAACCCTAAACCCTAAACCGGCATGCACCCAAAGCCGCAGGCTGGAAGCTGAGTTTCCCTCATCCGTAAGCCCAGAAACATCCTAAACCACTCAAAACCCAAAGGGTCCAAGTCATAGTATAGTATATACTTTGGGGGCCCAAATACCTACAAAGTAGCTACCATACTAGTACTCGGACCCTTTGGGAAAGCGGTCTGAAATTCTCCCTCAACTCCAAGTGCTTGTAACACTATACTATACCATGTTTCTATAAATCTCCAGATCGGAAACATCTAGCTTTCGGCTTTCGGGGGACTGCGTCCTACGCCTTTAAGTGGCCTTTGAGGGCCCGATCCGAGCCAGGCACCCATCTTCATCCATGACGCGGAACCTCAGCTCAAACAGGAGGACCCGCAGCGGGGGATTAGGGGTGGGGCAGGGTTTATGAGTTTAGGGGGCTATACTTCCTTCAGATTAGGATCCCTATGAATTTCGTGGGATTTGGGGTACCTCCCACGAGCCTAAACGCCGACAGACCTAGCATGCGGCTGTTGGGGAATACTATATACCGCAATGTACATAGGATGTCAAGCGGTCATGCGGAAAATGAATTTAGAATAGCATTCGGGTTGGAAAGCCGTATTTCATCACTACAGTTTGCCCCAAAGCCATAACCGGCTGCTTAGAGCACTCAACATGACCACAAAAACACATAAACAAACTCGATCACTGGACCTTTTCCAACCCTTGTCACACACACCCCACAAGCTCAGTGCCACAACACTGCTTAAAGCAGTAACAGAATACGGATAGTGCGCTTTATTGGAGGTCCCCTGAAGGAAATATATAAGGCCAACCATAAGACCCTATTTAGATTTATAGGGGTACCTCCTACCCGGTCCTACACCCCAAACCTTAAACTCTGAAAACTAAATTGACACCAGAACCCAAAACCCTTGTATGTAGTTTAAAAAGCACTACCAAACCCTATAGAGACCTGACATGCCTTATCAAGACGCACGTAAACTCTGTATCGGTGCGGAAGAACCAACCCACTGTCCCTAAATAAACCGCAAACCCTAAACCTTTGTATATGCCCATTTCATGCGTCGTTTATTACACCGCCTACGAAGACTAAGACCCTATCTTTAAGCAAAATGAAAAACCCATAAGCACCGTATCAACACTCAACAAAGACCTTAGACCCGGGCCACTCCAAAGCCTCCCATGCTCGATGCTCGAAGGTGGCCTGCCGCGACAGAGGCATGAACCTGGCGCGGCCCTTTTTCCCCGTGATTCGGGGTTCATTTGAAGGGCTCCGAAAAAGGAGCTATGAAGGGTTCTATGTGGCTCATGGTGGTTCTACAAGGGAACCTCGCGTCTTCTCTGGGGGATTCAGCAAAACCTCAACTTGAAATCATCACGGACCTCAAACCCACTACCCCCAGAACCCTCAAGCTCTAAAAGGAAATACTGTTAATATTATACCATTACTGTTTCTTTCGACTCAGTGCGATTGACGGAGCCTTACGGGAAGCTATGAGAACGTTGCTCGCGATGAAACCATAAGAACACGCCGGCGCAGGCTTCTCAATGAACTCGTCCTGCTCAAGCTCGCCTCCGTCGGAAGACAAAAACAAAGCCAAGAAACCCTCAAATCCCGCAAACTGCCTGAAACCATCGGCAGTACATCAAAAAACTGCAAACGCCTATAAGTGACTGCATGGACTACGAGCAGCTCCAATGCTGCGGGATTTTTGAACAGGGAAGGAGTAGGCTTACATTCTACACCCCCTTCGGGCACCTGAACATAGACTCGTCAACAGTTGGCGGTTCTGAGGGTGAGCCTGTTTGAGCATCGGTAGCATCATCGGCAGCGCTATCATTGTCATCGGATCGCAGTTTTTGGATCGTAGCGCTTCTTTTGAAGGCTTCGGCCCTGGCGTTGGGTGCCCGGCAGTTCGTGCGGTTTTGCAAAGAGCCACATGCCGTGTCAAGGCCAAACAAACAAAACCAAGGCCAAAATTTTCACACCAAAGTAACACCCTGCAAGAATCTTGGAAGTAATCAAGCGATCTGAGTTCCTGACCAATGCTTTTTCGGCCACTCAACAAGGCCCAGCTGGTCATCTGCTGACCTTAACCAACGGCCTTAAGCCCAAATAACAAAGGCTTTGCGGCACTAAAGCCTGCCTGAAATCCAAAATCGTAAGCGCTACACGAGGCGCCGACTGTATTTTGGACTCGTGTACTCCGTAAATCAAAACTCTCCTAGAAAGACTCGGGCAGGTGCTAATAGACCCACACCCTCTTCTGTTTAGTAAAGCCCCTACTGATGACCTTGGGCCTTTCTTGGGACCTGAATGCCACCTTTCCTTCAGATAGCAGGAACGAAGACGTGTGGGAACAGCAGATGGAGGAGCATTGGCACCAGCAGGCGAAGTGGGGGCGACGGCAGCTCCAGCTTTAACTAAACGGACATGCGCTTGTCAACTCAACGATGTGACAAGACAAAACATTGCATTGAAACAGCATCTTTGGTCAGCCAGAAACGCAACCTGCCGATGGCAGAAGCAAGATCTAGCAGTGACCGTGCTGATGAAAGCTGACCACAGCGGCTTCATGCTCATAAACCTTGTCATCATCATCATCATCATCATCATCATCATCATCGTCATCAGTAGCCCGGGCAGTCATGAAGTAAACCACTGCAGAGCAGCTGTAAGGATGGAGCTGAAGATGCAATGACAGAAGAAGGAGCCTGAGTGCCAGACGCATGTAGCCAAGAAGCTTCGGATCCTGCAGGGATGCGATGAAGGTTTCCAGCTCCCAGGCGCGAAAAGGGCAGGTTTAGGATTTAGGGTTTAGGGCTTAGGGTTGGGTGCTTAATGATCTGGGGCGGTGCAGCACCGTCACTGTAAAGGGAAGTCATCCCTTCAACCCGAATCGTCTCCGTACCTTGATGGGGTATCCTGACCAAGCGTGTCGCCCGGCCTTGGCAAAAGTGTCCGTGAGCTTCAGATCCTGAGCCAGGTTTTTGGGCGGCATTTCCCACAAGTTTTTCAAGTCCCCCATATGCTCCAAGCCCTTTACCCCTAACCCCAAACCTCACAAGGGAATTCAACTCACAATCTTGCTGATCCCGGAGAGTCCCTAATATACTAGGTTCCCCAGTAGCCCCTAAGTAATAAGGGTACACTTTGTTCTATTATTTGGTTTTACTATGGGAACCCAAAAAGAAAAAGGGCAAAAGGGTACTACTGGGGGAACCTGGTATAACTGTAGTATAACATACCCCAAAGCCCGGTCTTGGGCTCAGAGGATCCAGGTGGGCCGCTGGGTTTGTCTCTAGGGGGGTAGGGGGGTTCATAGCTATAGGGCTTAATATAAGGGCCTTATTGGAATAGAGTTTTGGAGTTACATTGCAGTCAGACATGGACTATAGGACTAGGACTAGAGGGGAGGTGTTCTTGCTACTTGTGCAACCTTCTATATTGTGCTGGAAGCAAGAATGTCCGAGGTGCCACTAGGTTGACAACAACCTATTTCTATTCTTCTTGTGTCAGTGCTATGCGGTGGTGGGTGGGGTGTTCATGTCTTTATACGCGTTATTACATACCCTCCTTGTCCGCACTCTTCGAACTGTTTCGGTAACTAATGCAGAGTCTAGTCAAACAGCAGCTCCCCTCAGGCCAGTGCCGTGTTCTCCATGAGCCACCCGATCGCAATGCGCTCGTAGAAGGCCTCCAAGTGGGTTCTTTCCCGTCTAGCTCCTTTGACATTCTTTTGTGCATCCGGACTGGGGAATCCTGTTCCATTCTAAACCCAAGACCTTGCACGAAAAGCTTCCCTCCGTGCAGGTAAACCATTTTAGCCCGTCAGCTTTTGCATGTTCGATGCCCAAAGAATGAAGCTCCCACCATGTACAACACTCCCCTGGCTAAGGGTTCAAGCCCTCCGACTTAACTCAGGACGTCGCATCATCAGGACCTAAAATCATAGGATGGGCGTGCATGGACTTAAGGATACTCTTCAAACCTCCCCATACACTGTATGCTGCATGAACAAGCGTGGACGCACGATGTGCATTAAGATTACCGCACGGTTCTGTGCACATAACTGTAGCGGGCAAAGCCACCTTCTGAAACAACTGTTGGTCTTAAAACTGAGACGTGCCACATGTCTAGGAGAAGTGAGAAACAACCAGGTGAATCCCAACAAGTACGCTGAGACTACCTCGCTACCCGAAGCCTTTATAACCCCAACATTCCTTCAGCCTCGTCTTCCTTGCGCAGCAAGAAGTAGTAGATCTCCCACCTTAAGGGTTTAGGGTTTAGGGTGAGGGCTTCGGGAAAACTGCTTGGCAATTTCCCAGTTGGTTTCGAGGCGGCTCAGCACGAGGGAGGCATTCATGCAACGTCTGTGATCTCTCACGGGACAGTACCTAAAGCCCAGAAACTCCGTAGTCTCGAAGTGCAACAACTTCCTTAAAAACAAAGGATCCAGGGGCACTATTCGCTCCGAGATAAGATGGCTGCTTAAGGCATGATATTTGAGTCTCAGAAGTTGCCAGAGTCTCCAAAGAACCCCTTAATTCAGGATCCGTTTGGAAGTCTAAGGCATAGAATTGAACTGAAAGGATTTGGAGCTGCTCTTCCCACCGAGCAGCTGCTTCGCGCTCGCCGTGCAGAAATCATCCTCCTCGGCTGACTGGGAGCTGCGAAAGGAGAGGTATTGAACTGGTCTTGGTGCTGGCAGGAGGTAGTAGTGGTGGTGGTGGTGGTGCTCTTCGTAGTAATAGTAGTCGTAGTCGTAGTGGTAGTGTTAGTAATTATTACAGCACCAGCAGTAGCACACTGGCAGCAGCTCTATTAGCCGTGGGTGCTGGAGGTGGTGGGTGTGCTGCTGGTAATGGGTATCATGTTTGGCACCTTGGGATTGCTCTTAGGCTTGTCGGAACCCCTCGTAGTAGGCTTAATGTTCACGACACGTTCAGTATGAACGACAATCATGACCACAGTCATAATCTAGAAATGCAACCTTCAACAGCGACTATGACGCGTGCTGCCTGGAATGGCCTGGCTCAGGGTGCAGGGTTGTCGGATGGGAAGGACGGGAAGGACCCATAAAATAAGCTCAGGGTCGAGCGATTAGCCTTTGCAATCATGTAAGCCTCACCTGCTGTGCAGTCGGATGTCTTGTTATGGCGGCCATTGCAAATCCTTGCGTGTATCTGACACGTCATGCAGGCACGTTGTCGTTGTTGATGAAGTGGAACAATCTGTTTGGACATAGAGAAGGCCTGCATACAAGGTCCTGGGCAGGCCCTTCAACATTTGGGCTCGGGCATTGCAACACCACTCAACAAGAACAGGTCTAAATAGACTGCCCCTAAACCTGGCAGCATGTGCCACAATGTGGATCGCTGCCTGAACGACCAAAGCCACGCCTTTTCCAGTGCACGCCCTTGATTGCTGCCAACTTTGGGCACGCGGTCCTTTGCCTTCAGTTTGGGGTGTTAAGGGGGCGACTAGGACTGCCAGGGGTCCACCAATGTCCGACCTGTGCTGTAATCAAAAGGATTGTATACCCAGACTTCATGTGATGCATCCCAAGCACTATTTCTTTTACTCCACTGTAGCATTTGAACCGACTTCAGCTATACAGGAGGTGTCATGCTTCAGGATAGGTCGCCTTCAGGCCACCTAAGCTCTGAAAGCCTAAAAATCGTGTAAAGAGCTGTCAGCGAATCAGTGCGGATTGAAGACTTGCACCTAAGTCAGGAGGAGCTATGGACCCCAGACACACTAGTCTAGACCTATAAGACTTTAGACTCTAAATTTAAACCCTGAAACCTAACTAAACTAAACTTTAACCCTTAAACAAACTACGCTGGGCCCCTGGGGTTTAGGGCGGGTTCGATCACTTCTCCCTGCTCTTCGACTCTGAAACTTGGGTGCCTCCAGTTCAGGGTCCCTACAAGGGTTCCCAGAGAGCCCCGCATCCCTTAACTAAGGAGTATACCTTGACTTACAGGGGCCTTAAATCGTAGGGTTTAAGGTATATTTTCCAATTGAGGGCTATTGGGCTCTCCGGGTACAGGGGTGCCCACAAGGGCTTCTAGAAGGGGTTTCGGCTTCAGGCTTAAGGGTTTATGTACGTGTAGCCGGAAAAGAACAGAGGAGATATCATGAAGAAAGCATGAGCCGAGAAAGGCAGGAGAGAAGGCATAGCGGTTTCGTGGCAGCAGGAATAAGAACGGGTAAGTCAGGCAACTGGAGGAAAACAGCTATCTACAGTGCATGTGTGTGTATAGATGCATATGTAGATATGCCGAAACAACCACTTGGTAGTGCAAAGTCTGGTTCTTCTGCGCTTGTCGACAGCGGCAGTTGTGGTCATCGGAAGCACCATTATGCCATAATCAGCATCAGTGTCTGCATCAATATCAGTGCCAGTATCACCACCATCATCATTATCCCCCTCCCCCTCACAAACACTTGAAGCGACCAGAATTGTACTTCAAACGTCTTTCCCAATACTGACAAGTTTCAATATTGTGAGGTTGAGGCTATGTAGCACATTGCTGAAGCCGTCTGCTCTGTGAGGCTAGTTCCCTTATTTCTTCAATTTCAAGCTCTTGGCCTCCCGTGCTGGGCCCTAAACCCTAAACCCTAAACCCTAAACCCTAAACCCCAAACCCTACCCTCAAAGCCCTCCATTAGAATGTCAATGGCCTTCGAGTGAAAGGCCCTAAGGGTTAGTCTCAGGGTTTCTATAAAGCGGTGCCACAGCGTTCTCAGAACTAGGGGCTACTAAAAGGGCCACTATAGGGGCCGTAATAATTAGAATAGGTTTTAGGATATATCATACTAGAATTAGAATGAGGAGCCCCCAGAATAGTATAGGTAATTATTTAGGCCCCTAAGGACTACTGACATGCTCAGGGTTTCTACAGAGTAGGGGTCCAAAATCTCTGGCGCGGGGCTCTATGTATATGTATACATATATATATATATATCTATCTATCTATCTATACACGCAAACCCAGTACTGCTGCAACAGCATGAACCGTACACGCATGCCGGGAAGTATTTGTGTCGGGCGGAGTGTACTTGGCTTGCTCAGGTTTAAGCATATCGCTTCCGGTTGTTGAGACTTGACCCTCGAGCTCCTAAACCCTAAACCCTAAAACCCTAAACCCTAAAACCCTAAACCCTAAAACCCTAAACCCTTGTGCCGATCTATCTTCGCACCTCGGCCTCAACGCAGCAGTCGGGGTGTCCGCGCCGATTTCGAGGTCTCGAAGAGGTCCTATTCATGGTGAGGCCCCGGATCTTGTAGTGTTGCAGTTCGCGGTCCGATCGACGCAGGAAAGTCTTTGCGTGGTGTTGGCTACTAGGGACCTGCTACAACTATCAGTTACTATATATATATATATATAATATATATATATATATATATATACAAACAGTTAAAGCATGATGACTTCCAAGCTCCCCCCGCGTACAAACAGCAAAGGAGGGTCAGCTATGGGCACACTTCGAAGCAACATCACGAATGATGCTGGCTGCGCCGTCGTAGATATCAGCATCAGTTGGGTGATCCTTTAACTTTAAGAGCATGAAGGAGCAGCCAAACATCATGAGCGTTAGCTGCAAGCCTCCTGCGAGCACCATCAGCATCAGTCACGACCCTGCTTCCCAAGCACGCAGCCAGCATCATAGCGTCTGTTCTGGGGCTGCTTGGGCTGCTTGGCACCGGCGCAAGACCAGAAAAACCCATTGGCATCAGCTGCAGGCCTCTGTTAACTTTTGAGGCCACTAAAAAACCAGCAAGCAGCATCACCATCAGGTGCGGGCCTGCTTCCAACCCACGAACGAATGGCCAGCATCATCAGCATCAGCTGTGGGCCTCCTCTGAATCCGCGACCGCCCAGCCAGCATCATCAGCATCAGCTGCAGGCCTCCTTCGCATGAACGACCGTCCTGCCGCCATCATCAGCATCGGCTGCAGGCTTCTGTCCAAACCACGAACGAACAGCAAGCACCATCAGCATCAGTTGCGGGCCTGCTTGCAACCCGGGACGGTGCAGCCAGCATCATAGGCATCAGGTGCCGGCCTGCTTGCAACCCGGGCCGGGGCAGCCAGCATCATCAGCATCAGCTGCGGGCCTCCGTCATCCTCTGTCGAAAACACGAACGAACAATCACCAGCTGTGGCTACCCTCGCAACTACCGAACAGACAGCATCATCAATGCTTTTGCATGCAGGCCCAAGAAGAAAAGGGCACTCATGATCAGCATCAGCTGCAAACCTCCGTCACAACCAACAGCAAAAGCGGCCAGCATCAGCATCGGTTGTGGAGGACCGTGCTGCGCACGAAATCCCAATGTCATGAGCTTCTAATGTGCAAGCCTTTTGCCAAGCATGAGGTAGTGTGAGTATCAGCCGCATGGCAAGGGCAAGGGCTTCCTTCCATGCACGCAACGAACGAGCCAGCCAGCATGGTTAGCATCAGCGGTACCAGCTGCAGCCTCTTTTCCACCACAAACGAACACGTTTCGACTCGTCTCCTGTCATTGCAGATGAAGGCATAGATTCTGGTGAGCCCGCCGGGTTCAACGGGGTCTGTGTGATTGCTGATGGGAACAGACGGCGTATGCGATCACGCATAAGTTCATATCATGACAAGAGCGGCCAAAACACCAACAAAAGTCAATCCGACCCTCTCCAGCGCCCACAAAGACCAAAACGAGAGTTAAGAAGCTTAGACAAACTCCAGTATGCAGATTCATACCTAGTGATGACCGTATCTGTCATTATCAGATATAGTGTCAACAGTACAAATTTCCTTTAACCATGATCACCGCCCACACCCTAAACCCAAACTCTAATCCCTAAGCCCTACACCGTAAAACCCTAATCATCGTCATCGACATCATCATCATCACCACGTGTTGTGCGACTGTCGAGTCTCCAACAGGAAACTGAGCTGTGTGGTCCTCGGAGGCTTTGTGGCGCAGGCGGCTGCTAACAGAGCCCAATCGTGTAAGCTCCTCGGCCAAATTGCAAGATATTCCCTGAACCCTAGATCGCAATCAAGGGGTTCCATGCAGTCTGGGCTTGCAGGGCTTAGGAGTCAACGGTTCGAGGGTTCGAGGGTTTAATCCCTGCCCCAACCACGGCAGACCTACATGTTGAAGGCCTGAAATTAAAAGAAAATCATGATCAGGAATTCTGAAAGTTAACCGGTGGGTTTTGAGGGTAGAGGTACACCCCAAATCGTTTGATCTTCATGTCTGAAAGGCTTCAGTTGTTGGTTGGGGTTAAGGTCTATAGGGTTTAGGATTAGGATTTCATGACTTTGGATTTAAGCATTCTGAGAGTTTCAGTGTTTGGGGTTCAGGGTTTAGGGTGTAGGATTGTAGCCTAGAGGCTTGGAGGGCTTAAGGTGTAGATTACATTGTTTTGGTTTAGGATTCAAGGGTTTAGGCTGTGAGGCCGCGAGAATTAAATATGTTGAGTCCGGGGCTCATGGGTTTGATCTTGGGGTTTAGGGTTTAGGTTTCATTTAGGGCTTCAGGGCTTCTGGGTTGAAGTTCTAGTGTAACAGTCCGATGGTAGGAGTTACTGTTGTTGCGTCTGTCCGGATTTCCCCGAAGAAGAAGGCTGTAGTTGGTTGTGTGAAATAGTAACAATATAACAATATCAGCAACAATATTAATAGCATGCACACATGAATAGAACATCAACATCAAGATTGAAGGATTTTCAATCGCTGGGAACGCCTTGCTGAACTCCACCGCCGGGATCGTGGTCAGCACAGGAATTGCAGCCGAGGAGATCCTTGTCGAAAGTTCAGTGTCAAAGCTCAACTGAGCCCAAAACCTTGTTCTCTGAATCCTACGCCCCAAATTTTGAGGGCTTTGATCAAGCTTTGGTCCGGGGTCTTCATACACGAGGCCTGAAAATTTACACTGTTTATCACAACATTTTAGGGAACCCGAGAAATACGATTACTGCTATTTACCGGCCACTGTATTGATGTGTGAAAGGGCTTCGGGCAGATGGCCTTCTAGGCAGGGACCAATGCAACGAGAAAAATGACCTCAGTGGGATCATGCCTCTAGTCGTTTAGAGACAACATACCAGAGACACACGCGACCCTAGCTTTCATCGTTCGTAACACACATACGGGTGCAGGGCTTAGGGTACGTGTAGACTACGTTTAGACTTAAGATCAGTAGTTTCCAAATTTTAAACCCTGAACCCAAAAACCTAGCACCTTAAGGCCCCAAGAGCTTTCAGGGAGCCTACTGGGGCTCCTTTCCAACCTAATAATTTAGGACCTAATACAGAATAAACCCTGCGCCAAACCCCGCGTCCGAAAGCTGACTTGTGTGTATGACCCCGCTAGAACCCAGCGAGCAACCCAAGATCCAAAACGAGAAGCCGCAAAGTTCTACAAACCTGTACAGCAGTCATAAAACGCTGAGAAAACCCTATAAAGCCCTCAAGCATCCTGTCCTGTCCTGTTCAACCCTTTTGACTTCACCGCCCCCCCCCCCCCCCCCCCCATACAACCCCCGGAGTCCTCGTCTTACCAGCGGCCTTCGTCTCCATCTGCTCTTGCGCTGAAGCCAAAGTGGCAGAGCGGTCTTTTTGCCTGAGCTTCCGTGAACTTTCAGAAAAGCAACCTGTGAGTGTTCTGGGGAATGTATGCTTGTACCAGAGAATCAGAACTTCGGCTCCAGGGTTTCAGATCTTGGAGAGTGTAAGCTTCTCTGGTAGAGAGATAGAGAGGGAGGCTGGGAACGGGTTGTGCCGGACAGTAAGACTGAGTGCTCAGGGGTTTGGGAACGTTGGGTTCATGGGCGTCGGGTCTACAACTGTACAAGTCAAGGATTCGGGGTTGAAGGCTTCTGTGCTGTTGGGGACATTCTAGCCGGACAAGGCATGACTCGCATGACTGACTGCCTGCATTGAGAACGTGGTATGTTCGGGCTATTTTCCTTCGCATGTCATGTCAGCCTCCGGGCATCTGGTTCTGGTGTGTTCGCCTGCGGTATTAGTTCGACACCCCTTACATGTCTCCAGCGTCATGAAAGGATCGGCTGCATTTCAGCTCCAGATTCAAGAACCTCCACACACTCTCGATTCCAAAGCCACGGCAATCGCACGCTCTCGCGCTGACAGGGAACAGCTGGAATGAGCTGGTGATTCGCTGTCCTTTTGCTTGCCATATTGAAGCTGCATCAAGCTGCAGCTGCTTCAACATGCTTTTCCTTCAACTTCCTAAGTGCTCTGGAAAACTAATCCGGTCTTCAGCCTAAGGTGCAGCACGTAGATGTAGTTGGCCCACTCGTTGCCGATGGGATTGTCCTCCAAGTCTATCCTGTCCAAACTCTCAGGAATGAATCTGACTGGAAGGAATCTGACAAAGTTGTTGTGCAGTATTCTGTATTCTGCTACAATTATGTTATAGTATACCCAAATACACGATACTGTACTATGCTATGCTATGCTATGCTATTCCTCTTCGCGCCATGAACCGACATTAGTGGCAATTCGCGCATCCAGATGGAAGCCTCAAAGTCTCCGAAGGGCTCAGTCAGCTATTAGCCTCAAAAAAGCCTCGGAAACCAGGGGTTTAGGGTTTAGGGTTTAGGGGGTTTAGGTTTAGGGTCTGGCCTCAGAGGAGCCTCACAACTCCTTGAAACCAGGGATTTAGGCTTTAGGTTCTTGCCGGCCAGTTTGTCCATGACGCTGCAAGCCTTACATATACCCAACTCCGCTTTCAAGCTTATCCCATGGACACCTCTACCTTGATTTCCCGACAGCCCCAAGCCATGTCGTCACCCCGAACCCGAACACTCCATAAGCCCGAGACTCCTACACTCTGAGCTCCTAAACCCTATTATTCCTATTATCCCCTATACCCTGAACCCCTAAAGACGAAACCCTACATCCGTAAGCCCTATATCCCTACATCACACTGCGCCTCTGCACCACGAGGTTCACCCGAAGGAGGTCAACGAGCCTTGAAAAAAGAAATCGCGCAGGGGAAAGCTTGCAGGAGCCTTCCTGCTGAGAATAGGGACCCTTTCAATTTAAACTAGTTCATGGTTGGGGTAGTATTAAAAATTTAAATTTATATTCCTTACTGGCCTTAGTACCCTTAAAAATGTAAAATGTTACCCAACTATGAGAAAGATAAGGGATCCTTCAAGGGCTCCTTTAAGGCTTTCAAGGGATCCCTGAAGGGCTCTCTTCAAAGGACCTGTGAGGGTTCGCAAAGAAATGCTGCAAGGGCCTCAGTGATTTAAGGGCTCCAGCTAAACGGGTGTATAATACGGGTCCTATTCGGGTTCTAGGGCATGTCGGGCCCTTGTAAATGGACTAGGGTTTTAGGGGTATTTTCTATTGTAAGTATATGTAGGGACTATCAAGGATATACGATTACGAATTGTTCCGACCCCCCAAAATGGCTGGATTGAGGGAAGGCTGGAGCTCTGGGTTCATGAGGGTTTAACGTTGCAAACATGAACACCATAACGTTCCTGGCAGAGATGTCGGCGAAGGAGACTGCGGCATGCTTGGGAAGAACCATGCTGGGCCCAAAGCTGGTCTAGCGCAGTGTAGGGGCAGTGATCTTCTTGTGCAACAATTTTCCGAGCAGGGGGCCGCAGTGCACATGTCCTGACATGTCTACTGTCTACAAGCCAGCTTCACGGTTTTCTTGTCAAGCCGTAACTCTTATGTAAAGCCTCAACCCCCCAAAACCCTCCTGCTGAAAATTCCGAGAGTCTTGACTGCCCCAACTTGCCCAATGTGATTCTTGGCAAGCATGAATTCCTGAGCCATTGGTTTTGGGTACGTATAGGGTTTCATTGGAGGTCCTGCAGCGCATGCTTGACAACTCACGCAATGTCCGTTGGGTTGAGGTCAGTGCCCTTGCAACTTTTCCTTCGAGGCGCAGGGGCGGGGAAACATCCACATCTAAACACTTAACGTTCAAGCGAGAACAGCAGCCAGCAGATTGATGCCGGCATGAGTTTTTCGTTTAACTCGGAAATACATGAAGGAGCTGTTGGGACCAAAACAGCCCCAACACTCTTTGCAATGAGACGATTGCTGGATGCCTGTGTCTTGTGCCAACTAAAGTACGTTCCCGGCAAAACAGTATGTAGGGTAGTAGCCGTCCCTCATTTCAATAAAGTCCTCGAGACCCGTGTAAGAACCCTAAGCCCTTTTTGCTACTGGACTCAAGTCTAGCCATAGGCCCCATAGTAGTTCCTTTTTGGGATTACCTTATAGGATTCTATATGTGAACCCTAAACCCTAAACCCTAAACCCTAAACCCTAACCCTAAGCCCTAAACACAGAACCCCACAAAGAACTACTTTAGGGCCTATGGCCTATGGGTAGCCAGCCTATGACCTGCAATCAGCTTGACCCAGGCCGACATGCAGCACCGATACCAAGGCCGCGCTGTGGCGAAGTCCTAAGCCCTAAAACCGAAACCCTGACAAAAACCCTAAACCCTAAACCTTCATGCCTAAACCCGTTTCCTTAAATCCTAAACCCTAAACCCTAAATCCTGAACCCTAAACCCTAACCCCTTTTTTGCAACAGGCTTCGTACTTCGCCTAACCCCTAAACCCTAAACTACAAGGGCACCTCACCTAATTCAGGGATGTGGGGGATCTCTAACCTGCAGGGGCAAGATGCCAGCAGCGCCGGATGCTCCATGAGGGCCTGGCCAGGCAGCTTGTCTCTTCGCTTAGAGGGGTTATAGGGTTTAGAGGGCTTAGAGAGAGTTTAGGGTTTAGGGTTTATAGGGTTTAGGGTTAGAAGCTTTATAGGGTTTTTTCAGGGCTTACAGGGCTTATAGGGTTTATAAGGGTTGGTTTTGCGTCCTACTTCGCAAGGACGAGCCCTTTAGGGCTCGGGCTTAGTCGAAGGCTTGGGTTGAGGATGGTTTTGGGTTGGGATTCAGGGCTTGAGAGCAGTGTAGCAGTATCGTATGTTGCATATACATGCTTAGTCATGTACACACATGTATATACACATGCAACTTACAGTGGCACACTATTGCTGTAGTTCAACAAAGTTCGGATTTTTTTTTTGAGCTCCGGGTCTTCCAAAGCCCGGAGCCCTAAACGCTCGAAACAAGGTCTTGAAGCTTTCGGTTTTTACGGCGAAGGCATCTTGGATAAAGCTAGCTCCCCGCACTCTAACCAAAAGGTAAACTCGCAGTCCTGATATAGGGGGCTTGCACAATTCGAACGCGCTATTTCTTCATAAAAACATATCTATTTCTCTCACAGGCATTAGGTGCAAGTCTTGGTGTAGAGCATGAATAAAAGGCCCTGTCAGGGAACCTGGATCCCCTGTGCGGCAGCCCCAAATGGGGGTTTCCGAAAATAGGGGACCCTAATATAGCACCCTAAATAATAGGATCCTTATTATAAGGACCCCCGAAATAAGGTACCCCTAATTTTCTGAAACCCCCAAATGGCTTGAAACCCTTCACTCCAACCCTAGCCCCTAGCCCCGACACCCTAAACCCCAATAAAACCTCTCCAAGGATCCAAAAATGTCTAGTTCGCGAAATTACGGTCCCGCTTTAGGTCCCCAATAGTACGGCACCCTAATAGAAAAGATCCAAAAAGGGATCCTAATTTGGAGCACTACCCACACGAACTCCAACCCCGGAACCCGAAGCCCGAAAAAAACCCAATCCTCGCCTGGCAGAGGGTGTGCACACCCTCAGATCCCAGGCTGTTGCTGCCTTGGGATTGTTAGGGCTTGTAGGATTTTGGATTTAGGGTGTAGCGGTTTCCTTGGGCTTCTAGGGCTTGTAGGATTTAGGCTCAGGAGTGGAAACATCCGCACAATTTTTTCGTAAAATCCAATCAGCTGCTACAGAAATCCTTTATGAGCCCGTTAATTGCAGAAGGCTGTCAACAAAAAGCCGTAAAACAATCCCAATGCCCAAAGCTGAACCCTGACCCGGGCGATGATTTTTATGATTTAGGGTATACGGTATATTCCTTGAGTAATCAGGCCTTGGGACTTTATGTCTTCAATTCCTAAGGTTTAGGGTTCCCATGGCACAGATTTTGTGGTAACGCTAAGATGGTGAACATGTGCGAGCATGGTGGGGGCAGCACCACCACCTAAAATTAAGGGTTTTAGGGTTTGGGGTTTAGGGCAAGTTTAAACAAATTTCTCTGATCACTTCTGCATGTGACAGAAACCCTAATTTTTACGAACTCTAAGTCTAACCTCTCAGCCTCAACCCCTAAACCTTCATCTAGAACCCCCCCCCCCAAACTGCCGGCCATAAACCAAAACCTTTCAACTGCTGAGGATGGAGCTGACATCTAAGTGGAGAAGATGCCTGGGCAGCAAAGATACGACTGACGGTTCAGGGCTCAAGGTTTATGTGTTCAGCGTTTGCGGCTTAGGGGGGCTGAGAGTCCGTGAAAAACTCGACTCTTGGCGTTCTATCCATCTAGCGATCATCTGAGCACTGTCCTTTGATCAGCTCCTTTGGGACAAACAGCTCTTATCTCCAACTGTCCAAACGCAAACCCTTTGGATATGTATTTATCGTGTGGAAACGTACTGTGGTTTCAAGCCGAAGGTCGCGCAGGAGTTCAGATTCAACACCCCTTCAGAGAGAGGGTCGCGCACATGTTCAGGAACCTGGAAGACATCCTGAACCCTCAACCCTAAACTCTAAACTCCTTGTAATTGCAAGCCCCCTAAGATCTTGCAATCCAGAAGGGCTTAGCATGGTTTAGCGTTGGGTGCGCAGGGGCTACGCGGAAGGTATTGGTGTTCAGGGTTTACGGCTCAGAAGAGTTTTGGATTTTTGGGGCTTTGGGGTTTCACTCGCCCCCCAACCCTAACGACCTCTACGATCGTCCCCGTCAATTCAGCCTCATACCACAAGAGGAGACAGTGCCATAAATGCCATATCCTGAGAGTTGCAGTGCCCTAGGGCTCCAGTTACCTAAATAGTAGGTTACTGGGGTACATAATATAGGGTTAGTAACCCCCTAAACCCTAAACCCTAAACCCTAAACCCTAAACCGAACCTACTATTTAGATAACTGGAGCCCTTGGGGGTGTTCATTCAAGTTTCCCTATCGGAAGCCAAGCCTTGAAGCCTCAAAGGAGGGTTGTTGAAACCAACCCAAATCCCACTTTGTTGTAGGTTCTTATTATAAACCCTAATGTGGGGATTTATATAGGGACCCTACAAAAAAAAAGGTAGGTTTTGGGTTCTTTTTTTTTTTTTAACCCTAAGCCCCAAATCCCTGGCCTGTCCGCACGCAGTGCCGCGGCGACGCCTCGGAGGGCCGCACGGCGGAGGCCCAGGCCGGCTCCCGACAAGTTCAGGTAGCTCACCTCAAAGGGCTTAGGGTTTAGGGTTAGGGTTTAGGGTTTAGGGTTTAGGGTTTAGGGTTTAGGGTTTAGGGTTTAGGGTTTAGGGTTTAGGGTTTAGGGTTAGGGTTTCGGGTTAGCGGATTTCTATGATGGCCCCCATGGGGATAGTGGTCGAGTCGATTATGGAAACTAATATACCGTGGCAGCGCTTATGGCGAATTCAATGACCTTTTGACATGCCTTTGCCGTTGCTATCTCACGGCGAAAAAACTGTCAGGACCACAATTTATTCATGCATGAGCAGGGTTTCACTGCTAGTCTTTATTTTGGCTTCTTGGCCTTCGAAAGTGGGTGAAGCAGTACACTACATCCCGAAGAGTGCTTGAAATCAGTTCGTTACGGCGTTAAGTTGTAGACCGGCAAGCATAAAGATGATCAATGGTCATCACCGGTGAAACGAGCATGTCGTCAGCACCAATACGCCCATTGTCGCCACCACCGCGCGCTAAGACCACTCGACTATAAGTACTCTTCCTGTTTACCTGGCTACCAACTTCGTCCTCCCCTTGTTCAGCAGCACTGTTCTCAGTGTTGACACATGTTGGGTTTTGGGGCCTATGGTCAACGAAGAAAGGGCGTGAACTCCATCAGAACGCGCCAGCCAGCAAATCCCTTGTCGAGGCCCTGAGACATTCCAGCCAGACGGAATGGTCGCAAGAACAAATGATTCAGCGTCTAGGTGCTGGGACGCATCAGACTCAACATCCTAGTATCTTAGAATCTTAGTCATAACGCGAAGCCCTGAAGAGAAGCAAGGCTTACGGCAAGCCTTGAGCATGTTGGAGAACTACATGTGAGATACAGGTAGAGGCGCATTCGGCCCTCGCACGAAGAATTCGGCCATCAAGTTTGCCTCCAATTGCAGTCTTGGGGTTGAAGTTCAGTCAGTAAGCTTGTAATTGTGCCCGTGCGTTCATTAAAGTTTTAATTCTGGGGTTTCGACTCTCACAGCTTGGCGAAACGGACATGTGTTGAAAAGCGCCTATCCCTGCGTGCGACGTTGAGCATTGAGGCTTCATTAGGGAGTCGGTTTTGAAAAGCCCCCTCGGCGTTGAAGTGCTTGCACTTCCTGTAGGGCTGTAGGGTCTCGGACATGCCAGGCGAGGCTCTTGGTGCTTAGCGCGTTGGGAAAAGAAACCTAAGTTTGAGGCTGTTCAGCACATAGGATCTCTAGGGTTTAGGGTTTAGGAGTTCAGGATATAGCACGACTGTGGGCCGTCCCCGAACTTTTATGATGCACGGAGCCTCGTTTGGGTTCTCAGGCGCCAAGATTACAAGCCCACATCTATGTGGTATGGTGAACGGCAGGATGCCTGGGTACCTTGAGGCTCCTTGACGTGAGACTCTGTAGGGTTAGGGTGACGGTTTAGGGTTTAGGATTCAGGGTTGAAGTTTTAGGGTTTAGGGTGTAGGCTGAGTGAAGGGTGCTGGAGCCTCTTCCAATTTGTCGGCTTAGGCGCGGAGGGTGTGGGCTTCCAAGCTTTAAGTGAATAAGCGCAGGACACTAATATGGTGAAGCCCTAAACCCTTCCTAACCCCCCCAGCTACCTACTATGTAGGGCCTTAGGGGCTCTAGTACCCTATATAGTAGGTACCTGGAGGGTGAGGGCTCAGTTCTAGACTCTAGGCACTTTCTTGCAACGGGAACCTAAACCCTACATGCTAAACCCCTGGCCTTGAGCCCTACACCCTGCATCCCGAGTTACAAACCTGGGACCCAGTTTAGGGTTTAGGAGTTTAGGCTTCCAAGGAGGATGCAGTAGTATCGAGACCAAATCTCGACAGACGCGGTATCCTTTACTAACTGTGCCATATTGCAATTGTACCCCTAGCCCTCCAGGTACCTACTATATAGGGCCCTAGGTGCTCTAGTACCCTGTATAGTAGGTACCTGGGGGGTTAGGGTACTATACTGAGCGGTATTACACTATAATGGACTGTGGCTTGTCGGGCCTGGCGTTCAAAGCTTCAGGATGTCGATTTTAAGGTCTCTGGCTGAAGGCGCGCTATTTCTTGTGGAGGCTCTTTGTTCGAGATAGATAGGTACGTACGTGCATACACATATTCATGTCGAGGTGTATATAACTGTATATGTATGTATCTATACATACACATGTATGCACTGCTATTTCTTTGTACACCTATACATACATGCGAGTGTGAATGCTATCACATGCACGGTACCCTTTTTTGAGCCCAGACTCTGTTGATCAGTACGGTACCCTAAACCCCAAACCCAAAATGCTAAGCCCTAAACTCCGACCTTCCACTCATACTATTTTGGGGGTGCTCCTTATTAGAATTGTAGTCTAATATAC
>CAJNDV010002215.1:0-13124 GCA_905221635.1 Symbiodinium sp. CCMP2456
TAGGGTCTTATTGTTAGATAGGGTCTTGTTGTTAGATAGGGTCTTCTTGTTAGATAGGGTCTTATTGTTAGATTGGGTTTTCCTCTGTCACAATGGCGAAGGGTGATCTGTTTTAAAATGGCTTGGCTTGGCTTGGCTTGGATCTTAGATGCTGTTGCACGCTCTTGCAAAATGATTGTGGAGTGCCGTTTCCACCGCCGGTCTTAGTAGTAGTCTCAGTAGTCGCCAGCCTGCTCCTCTAAAGTAGCGGTAGTCGCCCGCCTGCTCTTGTAAAGTAGTAGTAGTCGCCCGCCTGCTCCTCTAAAGTAGAAGTACTTTTCCGTCTTTTGAAGCTTTAGAGCGGTTAAGGGGGTCACAGGAGCAGGCTGTCGGCTACTCCTACTCCTACTGCTACTGCTAGTGCTACTGCTACTGCTACGAGCTACTAGCTACTAGCTACTAGCTACTAACTACTAGCTACTAGCTACCAGCTACTAGCTGGCTGCTACTACAGCTACAACAACACCAACAACAACAACAACAACAACAACAACTACTACTACTACTACTACTACTACTACTACAACGACTACGACTACGACGACTACGACTACGGTGATGACGACGACGACGACGACGACTACTACTACTACTCCTGCCACTTGTGCGGCTACTGCGGCTCGTGCTGCAAGCACCACCACTACTACTACTACTACTACGACGACGACGACTACTACTACTACTCTGCTGGTTATGCCGGTGCTGCTAGAGCAGCAGCACCGGCAACGGCAAGTTGCACAGTAACACAAACGGAGGTTGGGGCTTCAAAAACATCACAGTCCTACAAATCAGAATAGGAGCAACCCACCCTCAAAGATGAAAGCCGAAGCCAGGAGCCCACCCGGGCACGTCGAGCGCGCTCTGGCGCCGTCTTCGGTGTTTGGAGCCCAGAAGTTGGAAAGACTTCAGCGGCTGAGGATCAAGAGCATTCCAGATTTGGAAGTGGGTACACGTCCGGACTTCCCGGACTTCCCGAAGAAGCACTGTCGAAAGAGTTGTGCAGAGGGGCAAGTTCGCCGATTGCAATGCTCTTCTTCCAGGCTGTGGAGTACGCAAGCAGCAGTTTCGACTCCTCCCTCCAGTTGTATGCGGGCGCGGCTTGGCAGAGGAGTCACAAAGCTAAAACATATTGAAGCATGTATTGATTGCTGTTCCGATAAACCGTAGAAACCCCAATGTCCCGAGCCCTCAAACCGAGACTCCTGCATCTTATTGTCGTGAAGGCGTTCGCTTCGGACATCAATGTTCAGGGCTGCTGACGTACTGCTCAGAGGTGGAGCCAAGAGACCTTCAAATTCAAGCTTGGAGGATCTAAGATTCCTAAGGCGTTGCTCTGGTTTTCTAGGCCCTCGCTCAAATGTCAGCTAGCTTAGCAGCTCAGACAGCGACCAGTCCATAATGTTGGTATCATGAAGAGACCCTTTCTTTCAAAGCAGCGGTTCTGCGCAGCGTTCTCGTTTCGAGGGCGGCTGTCTACATGAATCCCCACTTTTGACAAGACATCCAAAATATGACCCCGGGAGAGTAAGGCATGCCTCCGCTGCACGGGCACATCCGTCGGGAAAAGCGAGGCCCCGCGGATTTCTCACTCAAGGCCATGCATATTGGGAGGAGGTATGTAAAGTAGCAGCATGTAGCCTCGTGGCTACGGTGCAGCAAGGCATCGTCAGCTTTCTGACAGACTCCCCGTTCTGCGGTAGCCTCTCTTCTTCGGGCCACGTATGGTGGTTCGAAGAACAACGGGCCCTCCTGTTGCATTGCAAGAGCTACAATCTGTGTCATTCGAGTCGTCAGGTTCTTGTCATACCCTTTGACGCCTTGCGCAGCAGGGAGTTGGAGGCCGCGTGTTACACAGACAGCAGACACGGCTGCACTGCAGCCGGTGAAGCTACCGACAGTCCGTGGAATCCGCTCGAGTTGTTTTTTGCATTGTTCGGTCGACTGCTTGGCATACCTTCCAGACGTGTAGAGCTACAGTTTACTGATGGTGCGACAGGAGGCAAAGCTCTCTCTTGTGCTGCGGTCTGCTTCTCAGACATCGAGAAGTGAATGCATTGACCTTATCCTTGGGCGGTTGACACTTCACGAACATGGCTCCAGCTTGGCAGATTTGAGAGCATTTACTCTGGGTGTGAAAAGAGCGTTGCTTGGGGTGACAAGACTTTAGGGCAGTGCCGTGCTTGCGACCGGCGAGTTTGTCCAAGCAGGTTCCATACGGGTCTTGCAACAGGGCAATGAAGTCAGAGGCACGTCATGATCAGATAGGATGAGCAGCTAAACACAGAGAAAAGAGCTCTTCGGAGCATTGTTGGCCAACCGGCTACATCTGGAAACCAACCAGAAAGTCTCTCCTCCACGGGCAAGTCAACCAGCTGCGGTGAGCGCTGGACGAGACTCGGATCGTCCCTACCACGGGCAATTGGCGTATCAAGAGTTGCAGGCCCAGCTGAGGAAGGAAACGAGTAGGAGGGAGAATCACCAGCGTGATGCCCGTCATCATGAGTTGCATTGTGCTGTGCTAATCTCATTCTTTGTCTGCATCTACTACACAAACCAACCGCATTCAGTCTTCAAGTCTAGTCTTGAGAATCTTATCAGCAATATCGACATCATCAGCATCAGCATCATCATCAACCTCCTCCTCATCATCATCATCGCTGCATCACCGGCGCATTACAGCATGGGGACGGAAAATGTTCCTTTTCACCAGTGCTCGAGACGCCGACTAACCAGAACCTCCAATGCTGAAGATCCCGAATCTATCCTGGCAACATGACGAGGACATGGCTTTCGCGGCTTGCATCGACTGCACTCATCGCCTCCACGCACAACGCCGCAAGCTCGGCAGGAACCTCCCCGGCTTGGTTATGATGACGGGGTTCGTCCGCGGCCCACTGCGGCTATGCTCAGGTCCACACTTCGGCAGACTACCTGGTACATACCATGCCTCAAGGGTTTGGCTTCGAGTTCTTATTCCTGTGCTCCCTGAACCCTAAACCCCTGCACCCCAAAATACCCCAAACCCTACTTCTGCTTAGGATCCTCTGAGCAATCTTCACTGGAGAGAGGTTCGGCCTGGGCCTCGGTGCAGTGCGGAAACGCAGAAGCTCTTCGATCGGCCTCGACTGCTAATGGTACGAGCAATAGTACTGGGATGATAGCGAGTAATGGTACGAGCCGTAGAAGTAGCAGCAGTAATAGTAATAGTAGTCGCAAAGTAATAGTCCTCGTAGTACAGTAGTAATAGTGTGTTTTGTGAACGTAATAGTAGTGGCAATAGCAATAGTAAGATGTCGGGCGCAAGATGGGTCATCGTGTTGGAGCTGTGACAGACCATCCTCTACTTTCCCCATGCGCCAAGGTTCCAAAGCCAAGATAGCAACCTCATGGTGCCTGGCTCAGTTTTGTTCTGTAATATCGGATTCAAAGATGAGTCCGTGAGAGAGCAGTGCAGGTCGGCAGCGACCAAACTCGACATACCTAGAACAAAGTATGTATATATATATATACACATACATACATTTTTACACTCACACTGTTGTGATTGTGATCAGTCGGATTATCATTAACGCTACTGTTATCAGCCATACAGTAGCCGCTCACCCTTGCAAACATGCCTTTGCAGTGCAGCTAAGGTCGTTTGATGGGCTGATGGATACTGCTTCGTCGTGCATTCCTGTTAGTGACTTCGCTCGGTCCTACAGTGGCCACCTTATCCTGCGATGCATGTGATTCAAGTCCTTGCACATGCGAAGATGCTGCCAAATCGCAGGACACGGGGCCGCCTACTCAAAGGCCAAGCCTCCTACTTTTAGAACTTAGGTTTAATGTGTCTGTGCAGACAACCTCCTCCTGACTTCTGTAGGCTGTTGCACATAGGTTCCCGCCTGGGCCAAGTCCGCGGATGGATGTGCAGCGTCATTGAGTAATACTAATACATGCATCGTGGACAGTTGGCTGAAAAAAGCAAAGCCTCTGTGCGGAGGCAAACATTCGAAGGCATGTTATGGACCAAGTTAAGCAGAATGTCTGCAGAGTTCAGGCCTGGCGATGTCTCCAGAATCACGATCCCAGCGAGCATTCCTGGCAATACTTCCCCTAAGCCCGAAACCGGGTACAGCCGCAAATGCCCATCACCAAAATCCTAACTAAACTCTAAAACCAAAGACCCCAACCAAACCCAAAAAAAAAACCAAACCCCAAAAATCTCGGAGAGAGGGACCATTTGGACTTCGAGCAGCTGCCGCTGTTGCCCTCTGTGATCCTGGGATGTCGAGGCATGACTAAGGTAGTCGAGTAGTAGCAGTAGCAGTACTAGTACTAGCACTAGCACTAGCACTAGCACTAGCACTAGCACTAGCACTAGCACTAGCACTAGCACTAGCACTAGCACTAGCACTAGCACTAGCACTAGCACTAGCACTAGCGCTGCTACTACTACTACTACTACTACGACTACTACTACTACTACTACTACTACTATTCCCTCATCGTCCCTCTGTGCTTAAGACTTCGCCTTGATGGGCTCTTGCAGGCACTCGCCGGCAGGTGAATTTTCATGCTGTACGACGGCAAGCAAACCTATCACGCACGCAGACGCACCTCGCAGAACCAAATCCACGTAAGGTTTCAGAATCAACTGCTGCAGTGAATCACTTGAAGTGCCGCTCGATCCATTCATGCACCGGCAAGTCCACTCAACCCGCCTACTGCGCGGTGCCAATGCCTTAAGAAGGGCAACTGCAGTCTGCAAGGAAACATCAAGCAAAGCAACAGGCATGGTCATGCGATAAGGGTTCGCAGCCCAGCACGATGGCAATGTCAGAGCTCTTCTTCGCGCGAGCCTCAGAAGTGTCATAGGCTCTCGAAACTCCTAAAGTTCTGGCACCACTGCTTCAAATTGAGATGATCCAGGCTGGATGTTTCTTCTTCGTGGTGGCCCTTGCAGCCTCCTTGTCCGGCTCGGCATGTTTGAACCTGGAACACCAAGTATAACCCATATTAGGGGACTTATAACTTCACTTATAACTGCCCATGAACCCTAAACCCTAAACCCTATAGAACCCTTTAAACCTCCCCAGAACAGCGAGCTGTGACCCTCAAAGTCCGATCGGCAGACCTCCCTGTCTGGTAGTGGACATCAGAACGATTTATGCCTGGATATGCGACGCTCTAGGCTTGACAAAGCAGCATTACTCACAGTCATACCTTCAACGGAAGTCTCCCAACCCGGAAAATCAGCTCGGGGAGGATGGCCTACGTTGCCTGGAGAGGCTCAAAGCCGCCACCTCAGAAGTGCAAGGATATCAAAGGGGTCTCTTCAAGTGGAGCTTGTTGGTGCAGGTTCGGCGTGTCAGGATTTTGCAATGTCGCTCTCGAAGTGTTTGGGTGGGTCCCAAACCATGTCCGCAAGTTTGGTTGATGGTTCAAGCAAGGGGACACTGGCTTTAGTTTGCCGAGCACCCGCACAGCTACTCGAGCCAGGATTTACAAATGCCCTCTCGCTTAGCTTGATATTGGGCACAGCTGAGACTGTCAAAGTACTGCATGATTTTCCACAGAAGCAAGCATGCTTGTGGTGTCCAGGCCCAGCGAGTTCTTCGTGGAGGCTGGGCATTGTCACAAGCTTCAGACACGCTGGCATTCTCTAAAGTGCATCTGCCCAGCGCAGACTCACGTTGCAGATCAGTGTCGTGGGTCAAAACATCATAGAGTGTCGGGTTTAAGTTTAAGGGTTAGAAAGCAGGGGTGACTCGGGTGACGATTCTCTTCAGGGTTTTGGGGATTTCGGTTTTGTCGTGCCGGACCCAGTGGACCCCGTGGCGAGCAGATGGTGTCTCAACAGATGAAGGCCCAGCTACTGGTAGGGGAGGAGAAGAGAAGGAAGGAGATGCAGCAGCAACAGATGAAGGAGAAGTTACAGATGCAGCGGAGTGAGATAGGTCAACTTCACGCAAAGTCGAGAAGGCGGAGGCAATGCTGCCGAAATCGGCAGAAGGAGGAGTGGCATCGACAACTCCAGGACCAGCTGACAGCTCGTGGAAGATCGATGAATGCACTGTGCGGCAGCGCGAGAATGAGATACTCGGAGCTCTGCTGGGGCATGCCGCAGTGCAGCTGGCTGCCCGAGAAGATTCGAGCTTGCTAGAGAAACTTCTTACGGAGCTGGAGGTGGCTCCCTTCACGGTGTCGAAGGAGCACGAAGCGGTAGAACAGCTCCGTCAGAAGCCAGGAGCATGCATCTCTAGTGCGAGAGCAGCAGCGTCGTAAAGCCTTCGGGGCCGATATTTCAGAGTTCCTGCAGAAGCTGGGACGACTATATCCAGGCA
Source organism: Symbiodinium sp. CCMP2456 (assembly GCA_905221635.1). Taxonomy (NCBI): domain Eukaryota; class Dinophyceae; order Suessiales; family Symbiodiniaceae; genus Symbiodinium; species Symbiodinium sp. CCMP2456. Next base: position 6,369 of record CAJNDV010002215.1, read on the forward strand.
TAGCGCAGAATCTTTTGTCACCACGTGAAGCCTACTGCGCATGGAGCTGGAGGTGGCTAAGGCCGTAAGGGCCGAGCAAGACATGTTTCAACAGCACAATGCCTTTCATGCTGGAGCTGCAGAGTTTCTGCGGCAGCTGGGGCAAAGGGCGGCAAGCACACCCCCCGAAATATCTTACAACAGCCTGCATAGATCAAATGACCAGTTGACTTCGATGAAGGCATTTACAAGGGAACATGTAGGGTCATCCGTTCATGCCCGTTTTTTCTGGACTGTGTTGTGCTTTCGGAAGACCGTTCTCGTCTTCTGGCTGGTGAATCTGAAGAATCTATGCCTTTGAAGCGCATTGGTGGAATTTGAAAGCTCTCTTATCCTCGCCATTGGTTGGCCCCACACTGCCGCGTTGCTGCTAGCTGCTACTGCTAGTGACGATGTGGTTAGCACTCTGTCTTCAATGACAGTGAACGTGGTATTCGCCGTCGCCACCAGAATCACCATCGTCGTCAGAATCGTCACCACCACCTCCGTCGTCGTCATCATCATCCTCTTAGTCGTCAGCTCCGGTTTGGGGCGGCACTGGCATCAGCGTAAACGTCGTCACAGTTATTGTTCTCATGGGCATTTCCATCAGAACTTTATTAATTATCTGATCTCGTCCATCTTTGCCATCAGAGTCAGATTCCTGCGGTCCAGGTCAACCTCAACCACAACGACGACGACCACGACAACAACGACGACAACAGCCACAACAACAACGACGACGCCGACGACAACGACAGCGACAACAACGGCCATGGCAACGGCAACAGGGCAACGGCAACCACAACAACGACGACAACGACCACCACCACAACAACAACAACAGCAATGACTATAACAGCACCATGCAAGCAGAAGCAACACAGTCACAGCAACCCTAGCCATAACCAAGCAGTCACAATAGCAGCAGCAGCAGCAGCAGCAGCAGCAGCAGCAGGAGGAGCAGCTCCTCCTCCTGCTGCTGCTACTGCGGCAACATCGTCATGAACCACTTGGCCGTTCAGCCGGAGCGGCCTAAACCACAGCCCTAAGATTTGGCCTGATTCCTGAATCACACAGTCAACAACCGCTTAACTTCTCCAATGTTCGGAAGCTTGGAACCGGCATGGCGCTTCTTTTTCCGGCCCAGGCATAGGTCATGCTATAGGTTGCTTTGGGCGAGAATCCGTGGTTTCTTCGTTGACATGAACAGCAATGATTTCAATGACGATGGTGGCGAGGAGAATTGCTGGCAGAGGACGATGTTTATCATGGTGCTGCTGGCACAGGTGATGACAATGCTGACCATGTACCGGCAGAGGATTGTGATGGACTTGGTAATGTTTATATAGTTTCAACGATGGTTCATGCGAAGAAGAAGAAGAAGGATAAAATTTGATGATCATGATATTGATGATGGCATGATACGAATGAGAGATTGTCCCTAAAGGGACCTGGCCGAGCAAACTCGTGCCCCTGGTTCTGCAGGCGGTGCAAGAGACGTGCGCACATGCTTGTGCTTGTGACACGTCGGGTTTGACGTTTCGAGCAGTGACACTGAGCGCAGGCTACCCTGTCAGATGGGGTTGGACAGAGCACCACCCCGACAGGTACCAGTGCGAGTTGTCTGAGGCCGAGATCATTGCCTACTACGAGCTGCTTGAGCCCTAGTGCACGCAGTCAGACATCACAAATTTCGTTGCAAATCACACAAACCAAATCCCTCCCGCTGAAAGCCAAGCCACCCTTGACTTCGCGCGAGATTTCGTTTGATTCGCCTTGATGCATCGTATGCGAGGAAAGAGCGTCTGCGACAGCAGAAGGCTCCGGATGCACCGGTGGAAAGCACAGAGCCAGAGGTGCCTTGCAATTAGACGGCACAATGGGCGCAGGGCTTGGAATGTTCGGTTTGTTCGGTCGTTTCGAAGAGTTCAGGTAGTGAGACACGTTTCATTCCTGTCAACTCTTGCCGCAGGAGCAAGATGCTTGGGTTCGTCAAGCCCTCACGCCGGAGGACGGACTCCGGAAATGGGCGCCCCCCTGTCCCGCATTCCAGAATGGCTTGCAGGAACGCCGGGTGCTACAGCAGGCCTTGATGAGGCGCCCATCCAGCCGATCATTTCAGAGTCAAGAGCTCGTGCTTCTGGGAAGGCGGCTTGTTAGCTGCCTGGTTGGGGGCCCAGATGTAGCCGTCCCCTGCCCCCCTGCCCTGCCAGAGGGCACAGCGAGAGCGAATCCTGAGGATCGGCTTGACCAGGTGCAGCGAGACAAGCCAGGCCAGGAGCAAGGAAAGCACCGCTTGTCTTTCTGTGATTGGCTCTTTTTCAGGCAACTACCGGCTCTGGCGTGGTAAGCTGGTGTCGGAGCGGTACTGGGCCTCGCTGCTGGAGGCTGGGTGGGCGCGGACAGGAGGCTGAGCGTGGGTTCTCGGATCTGCTAGCGTGTCTGTTGTTGACCCTTGGGTCCAGGCCGAGCAGATAGTCTCCGACGAGATCAGTAGTTGCGCGCCCTGGTGGCAAGTGAGAGCCGGTCATCACCGTTTTTTCCGGACAGCCGGTTGTAGAACAGCATGCGTGGGGACAGGTTTGTAGCCAAGAGCAGTGGAGAGACCACTCTTAGCACTTTAGGGTTGTGACATAGCTTGGCGGCTTTTTAGCACAACGAGGCGCATGCAGCAAAGCCCGTGGAGGCTAGACTAGAATTCATCTAGTCTGCGCGGCAGATCTCATGATCTTTTTTTGGGCCAAGCCAACTACGAGCCCAGGTATCAGAGGCAGCCATTCTGGAACCGGGCTGGAATTACCGGCGACACTTAGAGTTGTGCTGAGCTTGAGAGGGCCGGGCTCTAGAGAGAAGGGCAGTTTCTGCATGTCCCCGGGCCTCCAAAACAAGCCCGGCCTCTTTCAGCTTACCTTGCGCAAGGAGGACTTCACAGGCCATGTCCTCGGCTTTCATTCTACTTTCAATTATCCCAGCAGTGCGACGCGAGCCGAAGGAAGGTTTCGGGCGAGTCTACGCCAAGCGGACACGTCTGGTTGCCCGACATCCTTTTCTTCTACCCCCCCCCCATGTGCCGAGTACAGCATTCGGGTGGGTGCCTCGCGTTCTTGGAATCCAAGTCCTGGTTGGCGTGCTGGGGACCAGAGGGCGTTTGAACTTGTGGCTGCTGGCCGCCCTGTTCAGCAACTATGCCCTGCATCGGGGTCTTTGCTGATCGGAGCCTTCGTGACATGAGGCTGTCGTCAACTTGGAACTGGTGTTCACAATATATTACGAAAGCTTCCATCGCAGCCGATGCTCAATCGCATGCTTCGTGATCCATGGCCGCCCGTGCTACGCAAAGCATTTCTGCTAGACAGGATGTCTGGAAGATACTAGCAGGCTCGATACATTCTGAGGGCTTCAAAAGGCCTCCTTACAACTCGGAGCCGCGTCGAAGTGAAGAAAACACGTGGGCAGGCACCGTTCACAGTCCAACTACATGTGACGCCTGCTCTAACCAGACAGCAACAGCTGGCTCATCCGAGCAAGCCAAAGATATTGGAATGCCTCTACAGTCTTTGACGGCTGCGCAACTTGTATGACCTAAATGACTGCGTAAACGTATGATGTTGACCGGTGGGTGGATAGAAAAGGCTTGCGTGGCGGATGGAAACGATGGAGACTACTCCAAAGAGCGTGGTGCTTTGTATTCAGATCGGGCGACACAAAATGACTGCTTGTAGCATGTCTGGAACAAAGCGCAATGGGGGGACCATCAGGCATTTCTGTTGCCTGTGCCATTGTCCTTCCGTCCGTCCGAGGGAAGCCTCCTGCGTGTTCGGGTCCTGCAAGTCTTTGCCAGGAACGGCCACATCTTTAATCAGGCCGTGGGTGCTGCCGGATGTAGACGAGAATTGTTTCAGTAGCCAGCAACAACGAGGATGTCGCGAGGTTGCAGAGCTCAAAGAGTGTGTTTGCCTAAGTGTTGATGCTGTGCAGGCTGTGCAGGTATGGCGCATGCAAAAGCAGCAGCAAGCCGAGAAGAAAGAGGCAGAGAGTATGTCGATGGGCCATTATGTAGAGCTTTGTAAGCACCTCAAAAGCAAACTCCCAAGAATTCAGTAGTCTTGCGAGGTTTAGTCTAGTCGATGATGGAGCAGGAGGCTTTCGCGTGATGACGACAGGTCAAGAAGGATAAGGAAAAGGAAAAGAAGGAGCGAGAGAAGGCTCACGCCTCATTTTCACGCTTGTCCACATGTGGGTTGGCTCGGGCTCAGATTTGCAGTTCAAGCGACAGACTCTTGCAAGCTCATGTGCGCAGTGGCCTTTCAAAGCTGTTCGGAAGCTGTCTCGCTACATTGACATCGATATACCATAAATATAGAAAGGAACACCCAAAACCCTATTCTAACTGCGAAGGCCCCTACACCCTAAACCCTTACAGTAGCCATTATGGGACCCCTCATAGCAACCCCTTTAAAGGAACCCTATTCTAACTACTAAGGCCCCTACATTACATCGAAGATTCAAGTAGCCGCTAGCCTTGGCCTCCCCAAGGCCGAGAAGCGAAAGGAAGTGGAGGCCAAGCTGGCCCAAGAAGAGCAGATCAAACAGGACCGAAGCTCATTGGGTTTAGGGCTTAGGGGGCCTAGGGTTTAGGGTTTAGGGTTCTAGGGCTTAGGGGGTTCAGGGTGGTTGGATACTTCAACTTCGGAGTTTCCGAAAATTAGGGGTACCTTATTTTGGGGTCCTTATAATAAGGATCCTATTATTTGGGGTACTATATTAGGGTCCCCTATTTTCGGAAACCCCCACTTTTTCCTTTGCGAACTTCGGGAAGTTGGAAGCACTCTGCTGGCTGAAAAACCATCAAGGAGAAGCTGGCGAAGAAAGCCATGGAGCAGCTGCTGCGCGAGGAGGATGTTTTGGGTGGTTTGGGGCCTCGCGACTTCAGAGTTGCAGAGATGTCTTGGCTCGCATCCTGCCGGTGCAAAGTTTCGAAGTAAAGTCAGCGAGCACAGAGCCACTTCACACTCTTCGTGCTACCTCTAAGGGGCCCGCAAGTCTTCTCAGAACGTTCAGGTTTTGTTTGGCAGCTCTCGATTGAGTTTATGCCGAAACTAAACTACAGGAGTTTCCAATTCAGCCTGTGAGCTTATGTTTCTGTGCTTGCCATCTGCATCGCAGAGGAAGCTTCCACGAAGGCCGGTGAACTAAGACACGGACTGCTGTGGGATGGCTGTTCGTCGATGTTGATGCCATAAATCAATTGCTGACCCTACTTACAGTGCTGTCTATGTCGTAGTGGTGATGTGGTCAGGTCAAACAGCGGCCGGCTGTTAAGGCCAAGAGCAAGAGCAAGAAGTGATGCAAGTATGCTTGCCCGAGGTGGTGCATCCGCGATTCTGCTTTAGAGCATCTCCATTATCAAACCAATCTTGGCGTCTGATCGTGACAAAGCAGACAGATACCAAATGTCTTCGACTGCTCCACCACTCGCGAAATCCTGTCTCCCAAAGGGTAGATGCAACCGTCGTACCAGCCAGAATAGCTTCTCCAAAAAAGGGTCTCACTTCCCCCATCAGCAATGACCAATAAGTTATCTGCATTTATCGGTTCGCATAGGTTACCACATTTACTATGTTTATGATACCGAGATTTGACATATATTTTCGATTTACATCACATCTTTAATCCAGCCGAATCCGGTATAGAGTAAACATGAACAAAAACAAATGTATGTTATGTATATATACATATCTAGAAACATACTTTACAGAATATTCTCTTATAAAACGGTGTCGTGCTGCTTGCGCCCGTGATTCCGTGCGTGCCCCTGACCCCCTGTAACCTCGTCCTTTGACGCTGTTCCTCTTGAAAGCCTCTTGCGTGTCTGTCTCGTGGTACTGACATTTCGGAGATTTTAGTACCGCGAGCACTTCTGTCCCAGTGCTAAAGTTTCAGGAATTTTGGTAGCTTCAAGGAACTCTCGCGTTATTGAAATTTCAAAAATTTTGGTAGCTTTAGGTGACATGCTCCCGATAATAAGATTTCCGAAGTTTTTGGCAGGCATGCTCGCGGTCATAAAATTTCCGAAAGTGCCGTGCTTTCTGAATGCAGGTGTCTCTCTGTGTGTCTGTGTGTCTCTTTGTCTGTATGTGTGGGCGTATGTCTCTGGGCGTGTCTCTGTGTAAGAATTGTTGTATGTGGGGGGGGGGTTGTGTGGGTAAGTCTCTTTATACATCTCTCTATATATTTTATCTATATAATTGGTTAGTCATCTATTTATTTTTAGATTTTTTATTTGCCTGAATCATGTCTGTTCTATATAATTCTTGAGATTGAATAGAAGAATAAGATTATGAAATATATCATTAAGATAATTAGAATATCATGATATTTGATTAAGATAAAAAGATTTCTATAAAGATACTAAACTATTATATAGAAATTTAAAGATTTATATAATTATATCTCTATCTTAGATTTTTATTTATATTATGATTATTTAATCTAGTTATATAATTAAGAAATAAGATATAGATATCTTAATTAATCTAAGATTTTGAATTAAATTTCTAAGATCTTGAAATATTTGGGGTGAATTAGAATATTCTAGAAATGAATTCTATCTTTAAATAAGCATATATAATAAAGATTTCATAGAAATGATAATTCTTCTATATTTGATAGCGATAAATTAAAATCTCTTATTCTTTATAATAACAATATGCTAGGCTAAATATAGGAATATTT